>CAWUFW010008899.1:600000-837866 GCA_963921515.1 Calotriton arnoldi | reverse complement strand
TACCCGGCGTAAAAAAATCCGCCAGGCATGAAAGCGGCAAAAATCCGCCCGCACACACCGTCTGAACACCGACCACGCCATTACGATTACACAAACCGAAAACCGCCATCGGCGGAAAAACCACACAAGATACCGCCCGCCCTCGTCCGAGTCGGAGTCAAACCGCCCGCCACGGACGGAAACACGCACGACAACACAAAACCGCCCGCCCTCACGGCCGACACACCGCACGTGAAATTACGATCGCACCGCCATGAGCGCGGGTAAACCACAAATATACCGCCCGCCAGCGCAAACAACGCCGATGAGAATTGACACGGCAGAAGCCATGGCGCCCACGTCCCTGCACAGAAACCATCCGCTGACAAAAACAATCGCACACAACATGGCCAACAAGTCCACACAGCAAGGCACGCACAAATACACAAGCACAGTACACATCCCGAAAACACCCCCCTGGACAAACAAAAAATACAAAGGCCAGAACACCAGACACAACACACCTGAAAACAACAGACCATGAGGACACACCCACATAGGTAAGTACAAAAGCAGCACTCCCACAGACCACAACCCCTTGCAACATTGCAAACTAGAGAGGAGAGGAGAGGACACAGTGACACAGCAAGGACAGCAGCACACCACAGAAACGCACACATCACAACCACCACCACCACCACCACCACCACCAAACACCGGCACCACAAACCCCCTGCACATTACACAACACACACCGCACCAGCACCACAAACACCATGGCACCACAAAGAATGCCCAAGTTCACGCCCATTGAGCTGACGGTCATGGTCGACGAGATTATCAAGGTGCACCCACAAATCTATGGGAACCTGGTCCAGCACACACCACTAGCCACCAGAAACAGAATGTGGAACCGGATCGTAGACCAGGTCAATGCAGTCGGGACCCTGCCCAGGAACAGAGTTGAAATCAACAAACGGTGGAATGACGTCAAGAGCCTGGTCAAGAAGAAGGAGAGCAAGAACAGAGAGCTGGCTGCCGTCACTGGCGGAGGGAATCCCGCGCTCTTCAAGACCTTCAAAGCGTGGGAGGAGAAGGTGCGAGTCATTATACATCCGGAGATCCTCGCCGGATTAGCAGGGGGAGTGGAGGCTGGTAAGTACAAACTAATGTATACCAGCACACCGCTATGTACTCACATGCACTACCACCATGCCACAGCTCCCAGGGACAAACACCCCCATGTCCAGCACACAATACACAACACATCACACACACATGCAACAGACACCACCACACACAGCCCAAACCTAACAACTGTAAGATACGTGGGGGCATGTGTACACTCAGCCAGCCACGTAACCACCAACAGGTCCCCAAGTATGCCAGAAGCGCCACAACGAGCACCCACCACACCCATGTGTCCGCCATAGCTGCACTAACCGACAAGTAACAGGTAAGTGGCAGGAACACAAAGTGCAGTGGGTGGGAGGGTGGACAGCTCAAGTACAACACACACCAGGCCCCTAGTCCCACAGCACAGCAAGGAGGAGCATCCCCCACACCCCACACCCACGTGTCAGCCACCGCAGTGCACACCGACAGCCGAAAGGTAGACATCACGGTCCACAACAATCGGTGTCAGTGGGTGTCCAGCCATCACCACGACCCACAACACCGCCCCCACCCCCACAGACCTGCAACATGGAGCACCCCCCGCTTAGAACCATGTGGCATCCAGTACAGTGCACGCACGAACAACCTGCAGGTGGGAAACTGGACAGGGCTGGATTACTGGAGGCATGAGGACCGTAACACGACCAACACATGGGACATGTTACGTAGCAGACGAACACGCAGCACCGCCCACTGTCACGAACAAGTGAACAATGTGCACACGGACATGAACCACAGACTCACACCCCACATGACCCATCACAGACACAGCAACACCCAAGGAGCCACGTCTGCATGCACAAGCCACACTGAATATAGTACCACACGGCAGCCACTGTGCAACCCATCACACACAACCGAAACACCATTGAAGTCCTGTCCATGTAGCCCCTACTGCCTGTCAACCACACACCCCACAACTACGCCTATGTAAGACAAACAACACTAGACGCAACAGAGCGGAACAACATAAATGCACACGAACACCACTGAACCCATCAAACACACAGACACACCATGCACATACAACATACCATCCATCCCATCCGTCAGCCCCAGTCTCATGAAAGGCATGTCATCCGCACAGCTGCCACACATACAGCAGTCACGCTAAGATACATGCCCATGACCAACCATGTGCCAGAAGTCAATGAAGCGCACGCCACACTGTGAGCAACAACACACAACATGGGCCACACCCCCCGAGCACTGCAGTGATGCACATGGCACAGGGCAGCACGCACACCAAGGAGATGGGACAACTGCAATACGTCGGGTGGCACACAACCATCACACACTCATAACGATGCGTCCAATGCCATGTCCAGTAATCACAACAGACAGCAAATATGCAGGGTATGTCAGGCATGCACACACCTCAGACCATGCACTGTCATGCTGCCACAACACATGTCACGTTCGGCACCCATGGCTCACAGCATGTAGCCCAAAAGCATATTCCATCCCAAATGCGTTTCTGGGGCATGACCCCCATGTTGCCATATGCGTTCCTAAGCGTTCCATTTGCACCCCAAAAGCATATTCCATCCCAAATGCGTTCCTGGGGCATGACCCCCATGTTGCCAAATGCGTTCCTAAGCGTTCCATATGCACCCCAAAAGCAAAGTACAAACCAGACCCAGGATGGGCCTGGAGCCCGCATACACCAGAGTCACAATAAGTAGGAGCACAGCAACACACCCATCGGCATAGCCAATCCGTCCCATGCCACATGTGCACAGCACACAGTCCCATTGCCAAGCACACACAACAACAGATTGTACAGCCACACACCCGCCTCCGGGACACACGTGCACGAGAGTGCACGAACGGAGAATGTCAGACAACCAATACAGACTTCGCCAGGTGCAACACAATAACAAATCTCATTCTCTCCACAGGTGACGAACTGCTGGATGCTGGGGATGGAGACAGCAGCCAGCACAGCCAGCCTACAAGCCCCCAACGAGGACACACGGATGTGGAGGATCTGTCCTCCTCTTCGGACACGGACCACCAAGCAGGCCCATCTAGTGTGGCAGGGCCCAGCCGCTCCCCAGGACCCCTCCTACCCACCAACCCATCATCCAGGGCTGCTGAACATTCCCAGCCCCCTGCTGCCACTGTCGTTGCGGCCACACCCACGGTCATTGCGGCCACACCCACGGGCATTGCGGCCACACCCACGGTCATTGCGGCCACACCCACGGTCATTGCGGCCACTACCACTGCCGCAACCGCCACCACGTCTTCGCTGGCCCCAGCCCCAGCGCAGGTGGTGGCCCGGACGACTGGATCCACCCTGGGAGCCAGGGCGAGGACCGTGGTGAGCAATGTGGCTAGTGGGCAGGCCGGTGGCAGCAGGACTGGTAGGAGGAGCAGGGTCAGGGAAACGCCAGCCTCCCCTGGGAGCCATGCCCTGCCTCAAATGGCCAGAGTCCTTGGGGCCTATGAAGAGGCCCAAGGACAATGGGCCAGGTCAGCTACAGACACGCGTGAGGTGCTGGGGGTGCTGAGGTCCATGGACGCCCGTATGGGCCAACTCGTGGACCTCATGGGCCAGCTGGTGGTGGCGGTGAGGTCACAGCCAGGGACAGCAGCTCCCCCTCCGCCACCACCTGCCGGGGCGCAGGGTCGAGCAGCAGTGTCCAGTTCCCCTGCGTCCACAGCCAGTGAGCACACCTCAACCACCAGCATGTCGCAAGCAGGCACCCCCTCGCAAACGTGGAAGGGGCCGTCCGAAGTGGAAACAGATCTCCCGGGAGGACTTCGCACGCTCCAGACGCAAGTGAGGCAGCCAGCCAGCCTTCCTTGACCACCCACTGCATTGACTTGGACTACGATCCCACTCCACACAGCCATCTGGATGGCATGTGTGTGTTGGACTATGGACATAGAACCAGTGGGTACACCCTGAGCATCACGCAGCCATGACCGACAGCTCATTGTCACTGCACGCACCACTTTTGTCATCACCTTACACACAATCACATGTCACAGTTTGAAATAAATGCACCTCTTCCACAAACTGCTGTCTGTGCCCTGTGTTTTAATTGTACGGAATACAACGGCCACCTTGAGCGGAACGGCACCTGATGCGTGGCATGGCAATGGAACCGGAGGGCCTGTAGGGACCTAGGGGTGGGAGACAGAACAGGAGCACATTCAATGAGTGTGTCACACACCCATCACACAGTACATGTCAACAACTACAAGCAATGTACACACATCGCACAGAGCAATAGGGCACAATGCCACAGCCACCATCAGTGGCATACTAACCTGGGCATGGAGCGTTGACACACAGCACGCAGTGAACAAAAGGCCACCCTGACACAGCACACACACACCTGCACAAATACAGACACATCAGCCGTCGTACATGGACACTCACCGTTAAGTGAAGTAGCGGGCGATGAGCTGCTGGCGCACATTCCCAGCTTCCTCCTCTCCGCTGTCCTCCTCACTCGAGCTGTCCTGGTCTGCGGGCTGGGGCCCTGGTTGATCTCCGTCATCCACAATGAGGGGGATCTGCTTCCGAATGGCCAGATTGTGCAGCATGCAGCACGCCACCACTATCTGGCACACCTTCTGTGGGGAGTACGCCAGCGCACCCCCGGTGCGGTCCAGGCACCTGAACCTGGACTTGAGGAGGCCAAAGGTACGCTCGACCACACGTCTGGTCCTCCCATGTGCCTCATTGTAGCGATCGTCTGCTGGGGTGCGAGGATTCCTCAATGGACTGAGCAGCCATGCCCCATTCGGGTACGCAGAGTCACCTGGGTGTGAGGGACACAGAGAACCGTTGCTATTCCAACTGGACAGGGGACAGCATCGCACAACCAGCACGCTACACCACTCCACATACTCACCGACAATACAGCCACGATCCTGTTGCAGATTGGACATCAGTCGTGGCAAGATGCTGTTGCGCATTACGTGTGCGTCATGGGCCGAGCCTGGGAACTTTGCACACACGTGGGTTATCACCATGTCCGCAAGGCACACCACTTGCACATTCAGGGAGTGCGTGTGCTTCCTGTTGCGGTACAGGTGCTCAGTGGCCTGTGGTGGAACAAGGCCAACATGTGTGCAATCAATGGCACCAACGACGTGTGGGATCCTGCCAAGGGCATAGAATGCACCCTTCACTGCCGCCAATTCACGAGCCCTGGGGAATCTGATGTACCTGTTTCGGTACAGCATCATGGCTGCCAGTACATCCCTCAGCACCTTGCTGAACATGGGCTGGGACATCCCTCCTCCACTGCCCACTGTGTGCTGGAATGACCCAGTGGCGAAGAAATGCATGGCGGCCATCACCTTAGCCGTGGGGGTGAATGCTGTCGGATACACCCTGCGGGGACGGAGATGGGGTTCCAACATGGCACACAGTCGATGCAGGGTTGGCCTGTCCAGCCGAAACTTCCTTATGACCTCAGTATCCTCCATGTCCGCCAGCAATTGGTATGGGCGGTCAATGTTCGGTCTCCGCCTAGGGAAGATGGCAGTGGACACATGTCAGAGCAACACAACACATAGCAATTTCGCATTCACATCACTGACATGACTGAGCAAGCACATGAGTCACAGCCCAGCTGTCAAGCAGGGACGGCACGGCCACAATACACTTACACAGGTCTCCCACCAATGGCAATGGCTAGTGATGCAAACCACTGCCATGGTCATGCACATGGGGATCTAGGCCCCAATGACTTGCGGGGCGTGCTGATGGGGACTGACTGCATATTCGTCAAGCGGCAACGCCACGGCAACATGAATGTCTGCTGAGCATGGCACTGCTTCCGAGGCTGGATGAGTATGGCACACGACGACGACGATGTGGGCACAGGCTGAGCGGCCAAAACAAGTGGGACCTGTGGCACGAGGGGATATGAGACAGTAGTAGGTGTCAGCACTGCACCCTATGTACAGCACTGTACGGATCACACCTCCCGAAACATTGACAGGTGTCCACATTGACAGCCCCATGCCAAGACGGCTGTGTGCTTGCAGTCACACGTCACAGGTGAGAGGTTACATTGCACGTGCCAGGTGGCAGACGTACATAGTGGGAGCTATCATGTGTGTGCATGTGTCTCCTGTTCAGGATCCACCAGATGGGCGCTGACTCTGTACTGACCATTGGACACAGCATGTTCCGTGGAAGGCTTGTGTGTGTGGGATGGTGGCACTGGATGTGCCTCCGTTGGGTGGGGGGCCATGCACAGGGCGGGTACGTCGATGATTGCGCATTGTTGGTCACGGTGGGTGCACCCACTAAGATGTGTTGCCCTGTGTACAATTCCTATGTCCGCATGATGATGGACTGTAGATGTGGGCAGACTACACATTGGTCGATGTGCTGTCCATGTGCATGTGCCTTCACACCAGGCACAGCTGCCCCTGCACATGTGACCCCTGCTGGACTCGCTGCTGGGTCTGTGGAGCTGATGCACCTTCTGTGCGTGGGGCGGACAGCTCACCTCACTTCCCTCATTGCGCATGTCATGACTTTGCCGCAGGTGACATGGATCATGGAGGGCCCACATGTACGCGTGGGTAGGCTACACATGTTTGTTCACTGGTCGCCACCCCCAGTCAGTGTTTCGAATGGGAAGGTTGTTGTGCTGGTGGTATATTCGATGTGGCGGATGGGCGGGCCTAGGTGCGGGCTTACATTCCGGACATGGGGGGTAGTTGGATTGGCGACTAGTTGCAGTACACACGGGACACGTCTCTTCCTTTCCACATCTGGGTCATCCCTTGTACTCACTGACAGTGATACAGTCATCTTCGCCCCAGCCCTCATGTCCTCCCCTCGCTCCCCCAATATGCATGTGCACCTGCGAGGCTAGCGCTTGCACAGGCAGCCCCAAGCTCGCACCAGAGAGGGCAAGGAGTGTATGTGTGGGTCCAGTTGCACGAGTGGGCTGTCTCAGGGTATGATGTGTGGCGGGACGCCGTCCACCTGCGTGGTGCCCCAAATGGAGACCCGGCCTGCATGGACTATGCATCACAGTCTTCGCCTTCCGGATCCGCCACCTGCGACACCCAGTGGCAGTGGCTGCCCTTGCGGCCAGGCCGCGTCCGTCTGTGACTGATGGCCCACACATTCACTCTTTGGCCTCTCTGGGGAGGGCTCGGGGGTGGTGGCGCACGCGCTTGCACTTAGTCGCAATGGCATGTGGCGTGGTTGGTATAATGGGCAATGGATGGGATGGTGCGAGCCACCTCCCGTGACGTCAGTGCTGCTCGTGCTGAGGTGCGTCCCCCCTACACTTCCATTTGACTTGTGCCATGCTACACGTTGAGGTTCTATTGCCTGCGTGATATGACCAGGAGGAGCGCGAGGAGACCTCTCACACACCATGCTCCACTGCCATCCCGTGCCCTGTATCGCCTGTGCGGATTGACTATGTTGGGGTTACACCTGGTCGACTGGGGCTGTGTGTGCCTTGTCAAGGGGCATGGCGGGCGCACAACAGGATCCAGCTAGTCCACGGAGGGTGGGCTGACGTGTGCGCCTGGTTCCGCATTGTTCGTGTGCCCGGCTGCTGTGCACACACGTGTTCACTTCCCCCCGACAGGTGTCCTCTCACAATGCCCAGGGAAGCGGTGGTGTACTGTTCATGACCCCTCCCAACACGGCGTGCTCCAACTTGGCATGTGCGCATCTACCCGTCGCACCCACCCACCTGAGCACTGCGTCCATACGACTTCACACGACACATGTGTGTCTTCCACAGTAGTGCTACTCATTTGCGTTGACATCCAATACCAGTGGACTACATGGTCATGTCACGACTGCCGTGTACTTCACATACTCTCATCCTCTCTCATTCGTACTTGTGAAATGAGTCAGCGGAGACAGTTTTGGTTTCAAACATTATATTGAGTCTTCTGTCCTCTGTGATGCAGTATAGTGGACACTACTGGCAGCGGAATACATGTTGAGGATATACTGAGCATGATTACAAATGGGATAGGGTGTGGGGTTACATGTGATTGGCTGTTGCATGTGGGATGTGGGCTTCAGAGTTACATCTGCTTGGCCAAGGCTGTGCTAATGTACATTTACGTATAGCTGCGGAGCTGCGGACTTTGACACAGACGGTATACAAGTAGCCTACCAGACCGCTTGGCATCATGGGCACAGTCCATCTCAGTTCCATGTGACAGGTTTGCTGCGGTTGTTCCTCATGCACGCGTGCATGTGAGATGACATCAGGGCATGTGCTTGCGTGCATGCAGCGGCGTGCCACTTGTTGTTGCAATGTGGTGGTTACTGGACATGTCACAGTCACTGGGGTCGTGTTGTTGTTGTTTGCACTTGTCGTCCGTGCAAAGGTCCTGGTATGGGATTCCCGGGGCGGGGGTGGGAGGGGTGCAGCACCCACAGACTCCAGGCGACCTATTCATGTCCACTGAGCGGTGTGTGTGTCCATGGGCGCTGGATCCATGTCGTGTCCTGGTTGTTCGTGCAGTTCCGTCCATGTGGGTGCGATACACAGACCCCATGCCACTGCCTCCCACGATGCATGCGGTGTTCCTGGATGTGATGGGGAACAGTGTGCATGTCCCGGTCATATCCGATGTCATGGCGATGTCGTTGATGGTGTGGTAATTGTTGCCGGTCGTTTGGTATGGCTGTTGTGGTGGTGACTGGCCAGTCCGTGCGGAAGCTAAGCATGGGTGCGGGGTTGGACATCATAGGTCAATCGGGGAACCTGCGTTGGGGTCCGACGAATTTACAGGTTGTCAGGTATGCAATGCCGTCCAGCAGGGCTTCCATGTCATTGGTGGTGTTTATGTTTGCCAGCCAATGTAGCGGATGGTGGCTGTCAAGGTGTTGTTCGTAAGTTGTCCCTTGGAGGACCATGATGGGGCATGCTGGGTGACATTCGATGTAGCTGTGCTCGATGATCCGTCGTGTGGAGGCACAGTGGTCCCATTTCAGTGCGGGTGCGATGTTGGCCACATACGCCATGCCCCCATAGGCAGAGCAGGCCCTGTCGTGTGCGTCCAGAGGGAGGAATAGTGCTAGCAGGTCCGCCTTTAGACATGCCGGGTTGGAGAGACACATCTCCACGGGATGCTGGTAGGGACACCTCCGACAGTAGAAGACGGGTATGACGCAGCTGAACAATGTGATGCGGTAAGTCAGTCGGTAACTTACGTTCAGCAGGGACAGGAGTTCGCATCCCAATATATGTATCAGGTTGGTTTTGTACAGCTTGACCTGTCCGGCGTAGTTGGGTAGGTGTGTTGCGGTTGCCATTTTGCAGCGGTGCGTTGTGGTGGCGTGCTCCGGCTGTGTGTGCAGTCTGCAATGTGCACGCTCCGAGGTTGCTGTGAGCTCTGTGTAGTCGTAGGGAGACAGGACTTGTGTTCTGTTGGCTTGTGCGGAGGACACGGGCCCTCATCCCACATGCTTCTCAGACAGTTCAAGGTCAGTGATGTGTGACTCCTTCCAATTAACTTGCATGGGGCCGACATGGGGGAGTGTTTTCTTTATTCTTTCCCGTCCGTTGTGTTCTTCTGTGATATGCGCTATCTGCCCTGTGGTCGGTCTCCTCTGCATGCCTGTGTTGGTCTTTTATTGGACAATGGCTGTATTCACCGGCTTCTTTCGTAGGGCTGTGGTTTCGGAGTTGGAATGGAAGGTCATTCAGTGCTGTCTGCTCTCCCTTGTGTGGGCGGCAGGCTGCCTTTCCGCTCTGCGTTGGGCCTTGTGTGTGAGTGTTATTCTTGGGCCACCTGTTGTCGGTCCCCGGGCTCTTTGGTGTTCCGTTTTGTATGTCTTGTTCATATGTGCAGGGTGGTATGGGTGTTTCAGTGTGGTACTGGCGTTCCTCTTCCCGAAGGGGCCCTGCTTCTCCTAGTTGGTGTTGCCGCCGCTGTGTGCTTCGCCATGTTTGTTGCACTGGGGTGTGTCCTGCTGTTGCGTGACTTCACTGACATGTGTGCGTCGGTTGTGTGACGTTGGGTGTTGTCCGTGAATTGGGCGTTGGGGACATGTCTGTGGCAGGCCTGTCACGTGTCATGTGCGTTCGGGGTGGGGCTGGTGTGTGTGCTGCTTGGTTGTGTCCCTGTGTCTGTGTGCGACGCATGCATGGCGCTGCGGTTGGCCTCTGCGTTGTGCGCATGTGTGGCAGCGTCATCGCCGCTTTGGGGCCGTGACGGGGTGGTTGGTTCCTAGTCCCAGGTGGTGTGTACACATGTGTTACGAGATGTTACAATTTGGCCTGTGTGTCATATGTGGATGCTATGGTAGATGTGTCGTGTACACGCGGGGGTGGGGGTTGTCCGCTTTTTCCGCCCTTGCACTGTGTGCGCTGTTTGCATGCACTTGTTGTATGTGTGCCTACCTGCGTCTTCGCGGTACGTTGCGTCCTTGGTGGTGCATCAGATAGAGCATAGGGAGGGCCTGCAGTGCTGGATTCATGCTCGGGGGTGCCGCTTCTTCGGTGTCCGTGCTCGGCGTTCGTGTTACCGCTTCGGTTTGACGTACGGTGTCTCTTAGCCGTGGGTTCAGTTTGTGTGCGGCATCGTAATTTGTACGCCGGGCGGTACGTGTTTCGTCGGACGGTGTGTGTCAATTGTGCTGCGCCGCTACGTGTACGGGCGCACTTTGATGGCGGACGGTGTCGCTGGCTTGCCGGCGGTGTTTGGCTGACTTTTCGCATCGTAATCGGGCGGGCGTGTGGACTGCTGCGTGCAGGCGGTGACTGGTGGTTTTTGCATCCGCCAGCATGGCGGTAGTGCTTCCGCCCGACATCCTAATGGGCCCCATAATTACCAATAGAAAATGTATTAACAATAAATTAATAATAAATACCAATAAATAATAATTAATAAATATTAATTACTAAATAATAAATATTGAACAATAAAATATTTTTAATAACAAAAACATATAAATTATTAAAACTTAATTACCAATTAACTAATATTAAACAATTAAATACTTTTTATACCAATAATAATAATAATAATTAAACATTAATTATCAATTAATAAATAATTCTTAATATATTAATTAAATTTATCAATAAATAATATTTAATAATATTTAATTACCAATTAATGATAAAACAACACTAAATAAATTTTAGAACCAAAATATTGTAATTTAAAAAAATTAACTATTAATAATTAATATCCAATAAATTAATTATCAATACCCAAAAAAATTTAATAATTACTTAATTAGATTTCAATTACTTCCAAAAGTATTCCCCTATAAACGCACAACACACTCCAATGATAAAATAATACACTTAACATAATGATCAATTAATCAATTAATAAAAATGAATAACTAATAATAATTAATTACCAATTAATAAAAATTAATTACCAATTATTAATTAATTAACAATTATATAATTATCAATAACAATTAATTAAAATAAATTATAACTTAATTACATTTAAATTACATGATAATCAATTAATCAATTAATAAAAATTAATAACCAATTAATACAAATTAATTACCAATTATTAATTAATTAACAATAATATAATTATCAATACCAATTAATTAAAATAAATTATAACTTAATTTAATTAAATTACTTCCCACCCTATTCCCCTACAAACCCACAACCCGCTACAGAACTTAAACGCAAAAAATAATTAAAATTAATTTATAATTCCTAAAAATTAATAATTAATTTAGTATAATTAAATTACTTCCCATCCTATTCCCCTATAAACCCACAACCCGCTACAGTACAAAAAAATAAAAATTAACTGAATTTTTTTTTTATTAACATATAAAAATTGTATACATATATTTTTAAACAAGTAGAACACTTACAAAAACACATATAACACATACATATTAAAAACATAACAAAATACATAACAATAATACAAATATCGATATTAGTAACATCGATATTAGTAACATCGATATATTTGATTTCGATATTACTAACTTCGATATTATTTACATCGATATTAAAAAATTCGATATTACTTACCTTAGGGTCGATATTCTGTCCATCGATATTCTTCACATCGATATTCTGTCCCTTCGATATTTTAACTTCGATATTATTGTATATCGATATTTTATTTTCGATATTTTGACTGCTCACCGCATATATCACCCTAAGTGGGAAGGGTATACCCAGATGTGGGTCCGGTGCTCACTACACCACTGGATTCAAGCTAGCCTGGCTGATGAAGAGTGATGCCCTGAAACCGGTCCTAGGATGCTTGTTTCCGGTCCAGGGACGACCTGGCTTGGCAGTTCGGGCTGGACTGTTCCCACAAGGAACAGGGTCAAGACTGATTTGCATATGGCTGGGTCCAAACTGGGGTGGTGTGGTGAGCAAAATAATGATGGATTTAACCCAGATCCTTGTGACGGGGGTGAATGTTTGCACTGTCCAGCATTCCGTCCATCAATTGTTTCTTTTGCATAGAAACTACCTTGAGCAGCTACATGTCAAATAATCTGTGAAAACACAAAAACACGTAGCCATTACTAAATTTCAGTTCTGCCTAGCAGATTTGATCTTGTTGGAGAATTTCTCAGGCAAACAAGATATCCTTTTAGAAAGAATGGCTGGGCATCACCTTGGATAGTTTAAAGCCTCTTAAAAGATGTATGCAATATCTGATCACAAATCAAATCAGTGGTACAATAGCATACTTCCGACGATAATTGCTTACCACGGAAACTAGAGCATAAACGAAGAGTAACATATCCAAAAGCTGACTGCTGGGTTTTTTGACTCAGTGATAGTAATCTATTCTATTGAATACTGCTCTGTTCTCTAACAATTCTTTAGTTGAGTAGTCTTCCAAGGAAGTGTTTTTGTTCTTCATAGATCATAGTCAACCTTATAAAATCTTTGAAATGACACTCAGTAGTCAGAATCCTCCAAAACAGATGTTATTCTTGAAGGTTTCACATTTTCCCTGTATGGCCTTAAGCAATCTTGATATAACACCAAAATTCCAACCCGACTCTATTGAAATGTAGGGCCAGATTTTTCATTCTTTCATGCAGCGCAACTCAGCAAGCCACCTTGCTGCGCTGCACTGTTTGAAAGCGAAAGGGCAGGAATTTGCCATATTTACCATTATACAGTGCATTCCTGTCCTTTTCTAGCACTGGTACACTTTTGGCTACCTAGCACCAATGCAGTAACCTTTACATCATGGTGCAAGTATGTCTACGTTGTAAGCAGGATAGTTTTGTTCAGGAAGGGACGCCTTCCTGCACAAACAAAATCCTGGGAGGCATTTTCCTTTTTCTTTCTTTTACAGCGCACGTAGAAAGAGGAAGTAATCTGAATAAATAAAGATACTTCTCCTCGTTACGCCTCACCTGGAGAGGCCCAGCATTTTAACGCATTCCCAGGTCTACCACTAATGGTAAATCTGGGAATGTGCTAAAATCCATAGGTGGATGCGTGGGAACACCCACTCTCCACCCATTTTAAGTAATGCAAGACAGTGACTTGCGCTGCCTTGCATTACTCTAGATTTCTCAAGCCACGCGAGATGGCCTTGCGTGGCTTGATAAATCTCACTTAGGGTTTGCATCACCTTGCGCCCCATTGCGTGACGCAAGGGTGACTCAAAACCTTGATAAATCTGGCCCTCAATGTAGTTCAGGTTTCTGATATTGTTGTGCTTATGTAGCAAAAATATGCCACGGGCTGTCATTTCAACATTTGCAAGAATTTGCCTACCATGATGGGTTCTGTCCCTCAAGGGATTATTATGTGAATATTTCTCTTAAAGTAGTATAAGTCATTCTCCTTTAAAGAGGGTGATAATGTTGTCATATTGAATGTAACCCTCATTAGACCAGTTTGATCCTTATACTCTTGGCTAGTTTTTAACATATCATTCATGACTAAATTATTCAAGATTGTGATCATATAAGAGTACGCAAAAATGAATGGGCTTTTACGTATATTTCACTCTTTGAGAAATGCAGAGGCAGTTTTCAAATAACATTTGGATGATTTAGGTCGAAGAGGGAGAGGTGTCAGCAATGTTCATATGCATTGCATCATCGGCATTTGATAGGGTGGAACAATGTATTCTTTTGAAATGTTGGCAAGAAGCAGACTGTAAAGGCAGCTTAATAGATTGGATTGTATCCTTTCTAAGTGATGATTCACAATAGATGATGATGGCTGAATTTAGACATAGCCCTTTGAACAACTGGTGGCAAACCTACAGGATTTCTCTTTGAGCCTCCTACAATTTAACATGTATGTCAGCTTCCTTGCAAAACTCATTGCACCAATTTAATAAATCAACTCCCTAGACCAAATATCCCCATAGTTGCCCATAAGGATTCCCAGACGATATGATTAAAAGCCTTCTCGGCGTCCAACAGGATCATGCCAATCCGGTCTTTAGTCTATTCTGCCACATCAAATGCTGCTATTGCCGTATTAGTGTGACTCGTAGTATCTCTACCAGGCACAAATCCATGCTTTTGATTTGACACTAAAGCAATGCAAATAAGGTGCCAGGGGCATTGCTCATGCTAATGTTTTAGAGAAGGCCTTTGAATCTGCGTTTATCAGCGAGATAGGATGGTAAGAGCCCCTATCTTCAGGTGGCTTATCCTTTTTCAAAAATACTACGATGTTAGTTATTGTCCATGAGGCAGGGACGTCACCTCTGTTGCCTACATGCTTAGCCGGATCGAAAAATTCTGGCACTAGAATCTCAATAAATACCTTATTATTCAGTTAGTTTATATAAGTGAAATTCAAGCGAAATGGCATCCTCTCCACCTGCTTTCCCGGTAGGTAAAGCCTTAATAGCTGCTTCGATTTCCCCCATAGCAATATCCTCCTGAAGCACAGATGCCTGATGGGAGTCTAACCATGACAGACTACAGCCTTGTAAGTACTCCAAGATATTGGATGATTAGACACATGAGGCTCGCTATAGACCCCTGATAGAAGGATGTAAACTGCTCAGTGATAGCTTGAGGGTGAGTATGTAGCACTACATCATCCCCTTTAATACACCAAATAGAGCTTCTGAATATCTAGTCAGAAATCCGATGGGCAAGGATATGCCCCACTTTCTCACCATATTCATATTTGAACCTTTTTATTCCTATGGTAACAAGCAGCTAACTTTTCTCTTAACCCACGGATCATTTTTCAATTAGCCTAAGTTTAAAACTGCTCCTCCGTGTCTCTGGTTGGTATTGCCTTTGCGTGTTCCAATTCTAACTCCAAAAGCTCAAGCCAGTGTCACCTCACATCCTCCTTCATGAATCTATTTTTATATAGAATAAACTGAAGCATTACACCCCTTATGTATGCTTTCATACTGTCCCATACAAGCTCTGCATAGTCTGAGCCTTTATTCACTTATATAAACTAACTGAATAATCCCTCAAGATATACCCGATATTCTGGATTGGTAAGTAGATGACGAGGAAATGAAAATGGACGATAATTCCCCCTCCCATCCGTTGCAATCCAAAGTGTCAACATTATTGGCTTATGATCTGATGAAACCTCAGGGTATACTTCCATAGCTGCATCCTCTATCAACTGCACCCTAGCGAAGATCATATCTATACGTTAGTATTGCTTGTGTGGAGAGGAGTAATAAGTATACACTGGCTTTAAAGGATACATTGTTCTGCACACATCAACTAACCCATGCAGTTGCAGGAGGTTCTAATATAGAAGCTCAGTTTTAGACATCCATGGATATGCCAAATGATTACTAGATTCTATACTGTAGTCCACTACGCAATTAAAGTCTCCCATTAGAATTAGATCCCCTGACCAATCCAACAATTAGAGATTTAATGAATCAAACATATTAGGCTCATCCAAATTCAGATCGTAAACTACACACATAATAAACGTTTGACCATAAATTACAAACAGAGCTATAACCCATCCCCTTAGAATCCACTGAAGTTTAAAGTACTTTTTTCTCCAAATTCCTAGATTTCATTTTAGCCACCCCTCGTATTGAGACTGATTGGAAATTGTTTACAGGAGTGTCATATCCCAACTGGCCAACACCACCAGATCTTTGTAAGCTAAGTGAGTTCGAGTTATTCCTAATATATGTGGTTTATACATCATTATTTCCTCCTGAACTAATTGCCGCTTTTTATGACAATTCAGTCCAGCAACATTCCAACACACACATTTCAGCCTGACAATTGTGTCAATCTACTCTCTGCTATACCCTCCCTAGATTCAAATCCATAACAACACCAGCTCTCAATATTACCTCCACATTAAGCCTGGGCTACGCGGAGTTCCGCAAGCGGCGGAATGGGTTACCTCACACCGTTCGAACTGATTTTTAGTGCCGGGTGTTTGTCCCATGCTGTAAAAGCAGCATAAATTGCATCTCATACAGTGCAAGAGGGCGCTGCTTCTTTCTGCCTCTTGAGTAGAAGTTCTACTTGAGCGGCGACTTCATCAACACCAATGGAAAGTTTCTCAACACGAGCGGTAGCGAGCATCTGCAACCGCCCGCGTTGAGAAATCTCACAGGGAAGTGGTCTAGCATTAGATTTTCCTCGCTCACGCTCTCCAACTTACTGTTTTTTGGAACTCTGCAAGCTCTTGTCCTCTCCCTATCCCCTCTCGTGCCTATGGTGTAGATCCAAGACTAGTTTCCTTGTGATCTTGACTTCTACTAGTCTAGAGGTTTGGAACACAAGCCTAAGTTCACCCTCCACTTACTTGATTCATAACAGATGGTGAAAACTAACTTTTGGCTAGAAAAAAAATGTTGTGGTATCTTTTTTTGAAGCAAACAGAATGTCAGGAACACAATGCATTACAAAAAACATTTATTTTTGAAAATTACACATGTATGACATGTTTGCAAACACACGTGCATTACTGAAACTGTATTTCTCGAACTCATTCTCATGCTTGTTAACTTATTGTTTTCAAATGCGAATGCAGATTGAAAAATTAGTGTTGCATTTGAAGGTTTGACTAGCCATTGGCTACAAAAATAGTTCTCAAAGTTACTTCTGCAACCAGGAGGCTGACCGTCCATCCACTTTGAAGAACCGCATGTGATGGTTGTTGGTTGTGGATGCATGGTGTGGCAAGTGGCTCTCAAATGTGCATGCACTTTTGAGAAACATACAGATGTTTTATTCCTATTGATCCAGCGCGATATTAGCAAACAGCATTCATACACCATACACTCACTTGGGCCCATACATTCACACTACGCTAATACTTACGCTGGGTTTATCAGTTGTTACTCTTATCAAAAATCCCTGCTACCAATTACCTTCTGATTGAAGAGTAATGACTTACCGATGAATCCTTTGCTAATTGGGAAATTTAAAATGAGTGACATTCATTATAGTACATAATCATGGAATAACCACTGAGTCAGGAAGTTTTAAAATGTTTATCTAAAGATTTTAGCAGAGTAAAATACAGAGCCACATGGTACTTAATCGCAATACCCAAGATTAAGCATAGAAATGATTATTGCTAATCAATGACGGTGTTTAAAGAAGAGGAGAAGATAGAGACAGCAGCGCAACTAAAGGTTGCATTATATTTACCTAAGTGCGAGAACCAAACCCCTTAGCCAAGGAGTTGAAAGAATAGGACCCAGGAAGGATGAAGAGCAAAGACTTCTTCCAGGATCAGGACCGGACCAGTGACCTCTCTACAACGACGCCTGCGTCGTTCCCCTCTCAGATACTCGACTTCTCCTCGATTCTCCCGTGCCTTTCTTCTAATTGACTCTGCCGCCCCCTCCTCAGGACCTCTCTCTGGACAGCAAATTCGGTCTGCAATCGATCAGCTTGGCAGTCTGGAGCTAAGCGCGCTTCTGGCAGCATGGACGCCTGTTCTCTGCAGCATCTCCTTCTAACTAATTAACTAATGCTATATTCTATTATACCCTTCTACGCCCATGTACCTCCCCTTAATGTTGCTAAAATATGGGGCCACTACTTCTGATTGGACAGGGACAGGGGGTGGATTCTCGCACCATATCGATTTGGCCTAAATTGTAAAGCCTATTGTCTTTATGTTCCCACCCCTTCAAATTAATACATTTGCTTTATTTCCCACCTGTCTCACGACAAATGTTATACATTTTACAGGGGAAAAGTATCAATTTGTCCACAGGAAACATAAAGTACAGCATCTTCGGCCAATGGGTCATGGCCTTGGGAGACGTCCAAGTTGACTTCACTTGGCAGGCACACAGGATACATGCGCAGAACCATCGTCTCTCGAGTTGCGAGTCACCAACCCAGGCCCAAGTTTACGAACTAATAAAAGTGCAAGAAGAAAATATTAAAATCACAAATAAAATGTTTCACTGTATACCCACTATTTCTATTCTATTCCCAATTAAATATATATACTATTCCGCCTTAGTAGCGTTAGGAAACGACAATTTAGTAATGACATGAGAGCAAGCTGAAGCATGTGAAAACATCAAGCAGCCATTTTACTACACACTGCGCAGAAGCAGAAGTTTCCCACCAAGCAAAGAAAGACGTCACACCATGTGATCAGGTTGCGACATGCGCAGTGAGGTTCCCGTGCTTTAGCGGCCATTTTGGATTACAGACAAGCGTTATTCTTTAGTATAACACATATGCAAGCTTCTCTCCCCTTTGTGTAGTGTATGCAAAGGTTAGTCTTAACAATACAATTTTAATAAATTAATACTATGAGGAGGATTGCGTACAAGCAAGTTTCATTTATGAAACCTTGCTCCATCACTATCTTAAAGTACAATCTACGCTTGCTGTGTAAGGCATCGTGTTGAGCACTTAATATGCTGCTTAAAAAACATTAAAGCTAAAATATTGACGACCAAAATATTTACAGGGTAACTCTGTATAGGTAAGTGTAGTGTTACTACAGTTAACTCCACAACATTGGTTGTTGATACATTTTGCTACACTTTTTGTAGCACTGTATTCTTTTAGTTGATCTTCTGACATACAACCAATGTGAAGAGTAAAGGTCTAGATAGGTCTGTTCGAAATGTTCCCACAAGAATTTGTCTGTATGGCATGCAATGGAAATGAGATAGTAGGACAGGACCTGCCTTCACTACCTCATCTGAGTCCAAATTCAGAGGGATATGGTTATTAGGAAGATGATGACATGGTGGAGTTGGTGATAAACACGTGATTGCACCCAAGGTCATCTTGCTGGTGGATTTTGATGAGCTGTAACTGTTGCATAGATATACGCACACTGTCCAACATTGTGTTACCTTGTGGGAAATATAGACACCAATCCCCCTTTGACACAACAACTTTGACATGACATATCTGTGTGGCAGTGGAAGTCTTGACTTAGTCCCAGAAGAGGCCAATGGCTGTTGAAGAGGAAACTCTGGGGCAGATTTACAAGAAAGTGACGCATCTGTAAAGATGCGTCACTTTCCCTGCGCCCCCCTGAGAAACCCTTGCGCCACTATTGATGCGCTGTATCTACAATACGGCGCACCATGGCGCAAGGATTGACAGATGCGTCAGAAATTCTGACGCATCTGTTGACGCAAAGTCACGCATTGCTGGAGTCGTGTCGCAAGCACGACGCAACTCCAGCAATGCATGGGGAGGCCTATCCTCATTGTGCTGCGTCACTCCTTACGCCTGTTTCAAGAATTTGACGCAGTGGCGTCCTAGAAGTGGCGCAGTGAAATCTTGTAGATTTCACTGCGTCACTTCTACAAGGCTATTTTGCGTTGGAACGCCCACTCTGCATACATTATACCTGACGCAGGTATAATGTGACGCAGGGGTTTACAACGTGACGCATCTCCCTAGATGCGTCATGTTGTAAATGGGCCGCATTTTTACGCTACCGCTGCGTCACAAAAAGTGACGCAACAGCGTTGCAAAAATGACGCAAGGGGCTTGTAAATATGCCCCTCTATGAGCAGTATGCACTGGTTTACTATTCCATGTCCAGAGTGCTGTGGAGAGCCACTACAGGAGATATTATACTTATTTGTATTTTGTTTTCCGTTCTCCAAGTTATCTCTTTGTTTCTTTACTTCAGTATGTTCGTCTTTATAATAATGGGTAAAAAAAATAAGAAAAATAAAGAAAACAATATGACAGTCACATAAAGTACCTGGTAAATGTAGAAGATGTACTGTGAAGTAGAATGGCATTCACTTCATACTGTGAAGTGCATATTTGGTGGCATGTAAACTTTTGCTAGTTTTCTTGTTAAATTGTTTTACCCTCTCGTATCAAGGCAAATGTTCATTAAGGGGCTCAGACAAGTTTAACTAAGAGAAGAAATCTGGTAGGCATTTATTCTTATATCCTTTAAAGCAACAGCTATATCTTGTAGAGACAACAGCATTACCATCCTTTCCCTTTCATCAACTTGTTTATCCCCTGCTATTTCAATGACAAATGTATCCGTATACATCAAGGTCGATTGATCCTGCGCTCTTATTAGAACTGTTAGGAGTGTGAGCTCAGTAGGGTTAAGTCTGGATGTGTGTAAGAGGGTAAAATGAAAAAACACATGGCTGAATATACTTAAATCAGGAAGAATTCCTCTGTCTGGCTCTCCGATTCAGGGTTTGTAACGTCTCTGCACCATTAAAGAAGGGGCCAGTGGATAGTGCACCCACTAGACAAAAGTGAAAGTAGGTAAACAGGAGGACATCTTATAAATGCTAGGCTGTTTCCTCCTAGTTTATATTAAAATCAAACTTTATTTGTGTACCTCAAATTTATTTCGTTTCTTCAAGTTGCTCACGGACAAATTAGAATACATTCAAATGTAAGGCGCTTTTCCTTCTGTAATTGTTCACACAATTGAGAGAATTTTTTAATCATGTTTAAAAATAGATTTCATACTCTAAAGGCAAAGGGAATGAGAATCATTCTTGGCAGTAGGGGTCAGAAGTGAAAAGAAATGGTGCGAAATTATCTAGCAGCAGTAACCTCCAGCACAGGACTAGAAGATTCTGTCAGGTTGAAAAGAGAAAGAATTTAAAGACAAAGAAAGAACATGTCTAGTATAGAATGAACTTAAAGAGAAAGAAATACAAATGTCTAGTATAGTTAGAAGAAATGCGGCAGGAGCAATTTATGTTAATTGTTAAAGTGCACTTTTAAAATGACATGAAAACCATTTTATAAATTAATTCTACAACGAGCAATACAAGTGAAGGAAGGTGTCTCTCAAAGCCCTTTTAATAACATTTCAAATTCTTGTCTTCTTGAACTTCAAAAATAGTGAACGCGAAATTTCAATATGAAGTTAATTCATTTTTGAGGAGAGATTATTTTTGGCAAAATGTTTAGTTCATAATAAGGGGCATATTTACAAGAAAGTGGCGAAGCGTGTCGTTAAGCCAAGAAGGCTAACGACACGCTTCATCACTTTAGAAATGCAGGGCTGCACCAATTTACTAGAATATGGTGCAGCCCTGCGTTTCCGCCTGCGCTGGTGCTAAATTAAGCTGCCTAGCGCCCACGCAGGCACCCTTGCACCGTAGTGCAAGGGTGCCTGTGTTGAGGTCCCTCTTCCTGCACATAAACAATCTTTAAATGTCATTTTGTAACTTCCTTGTGTGGTGCTTAATGCTTTAAATGATTGTTTTTGTGCAGGAAGGGGGACCTTCCTGCACATAAACAATCATTGGCGTTTTGTTGTTTCTATGTGTGCTGCACAAGGCAACACACATGGAAACAGTAAAAACGAGGAGAAATAAAGCATTCCTCCACGTTTCGCCTGTTTAAGACCAGGTTTTCCCTCGTCTTAATTTTGGCGCGGCCTCCTATTTACGCTGCTCTTGTAAATAGGGGGCAGCGTCAAAATCAATAGGTGTTGTGGTAGAACGCCCAACACAACACCCCTTGCCCGCCCCTTTCACGCTAAGTGCAGCGTGAAAGGGGGCCTTATTTACAAGGCAGCGCTAAGCCACGTTAAGTGGCTTAACGCTGCCATGTAAATAAGGCAAAGCTCCTATAGCCATCACAACGTCACTAAAAGTGACTCTGTGGTGACGATAGGGGCTTGTAAATATGACCCTAAATGTTTTTGCGGTTGCACGGTTTGCATCAAATACCCTGACACAGATGTGTACAGAAAATATAGAAAGAATAGGTTGTGATGATGCTAATGTTCTGACGATCACAGCACCCCCGCCTTGCTATGTAATCCCATAAGTGCCTGTTTTACTATGCTTCCCCTAAAAGTCAGAGTAGAGCCAAGAAATACTCCGAAATAGTGCAGAAGAAGATCATTTACTATTCTAACTAGTGTGCAAACATTTGGGAACCGTGTTAGTGAGACGTAAGTGAATAATAATATCCAAGTATGTCAGTGTCCCCGCGTGATATGCTTTTGCATATGCGCCAGGGACCAAGAGGCCTTGGCTGATAGGGAGAATGAATACAGAACAGTTATATCCAAAGGCTACTATGAAGGGGTTACAGAATTGTTGCTAAAATTTGTACATACAAAATTAGCCTTATGCCTGATCCAGAATATTCTATGTTTGAATTTTTTTGGGAGACAGTTATTTCATGAAGGGTCTAAGAAAGAATATTAGCACATTATAATTATTTGTATTAACGGAAGAATAGCATAGGAAAACATTCGTTGGTAATCCTTCTCAAAAAGTCATTTTTTATCTCTACTACTGTGAAAACATTGCATTATTCGAATAACCATCTATGCTGACTAATCTGTCTTTACTAAGTGACATGGATATAGACCATGTATTGTACTTCTCCCTTGTGTTGTTAGTTCCAACAACAACATCATTTTTTATTGTTGCACTAATTGAAAGTCTGCACATTTCTTTTTGCCAGAAAGGCATTTTTCTATTTCTGTTAATTTATTATGGAGACCTGTCGATCACTGTTCTGTTGAAAACAATTTAACAATGTTGCTCTACAGTCATAGGATTAATACGGGTTAGTATATGTCACCAAAGGGATGAATTACATTGTTGCATTTATTCAGAAGTTTGTAAAATAAAATCACCTCCATGCACAAATCAATTTAGTGGAAATGCAGTCTTTCTGAGAGCTTACAAGAGCCTGACATTCCTTTATATAGGACAGACCTACAGGTGAACACATAACTGAGCCCACTTTTCATGTTGCCAAGTTACTGTGTAAGATAAACACAATGAAATGGTCTCCTTTGGGGTCATACCATGATAAAGAACACTAGTCACCTGTATTGTGACTCTTGAAGTGCCTTTATATATTCCATAAACTGTAAACATGCCTGCTGGACCTGGTCCTTTTTGCATGGTCACCGTCAGATTTTTGCCTTCTGTTGCTGAACCTGTTTTAGATGGCATTATTACTCTGCACTTTTTCCCTGCTAACAAGTGTTAACATGCTTGTGCTCTTTCCCAGTAACATGGTACAATTAGCATTCACCTGTTTGGCACATTTAATTTACTTGTAAGTCCATAGTCAATGGTGCTACACGTACCCAGAGCCTATAAATGAAATGCTCCTATCGGCCTTGCAGCAGTCTTTGTGCCAACCACTAATGTAGCCTTTTTAAGCATGTCACTGCCTGCCACTGCAGCCTGTAGTGAAGTTTTAACTGCCATTTTGACCTGGCAAAATAAACCTTTTCCAAGCCTAAACCTTCCTTTTTAATATAGTTATAAGTCACACCTAAGGTAGGCCTTAAAGGCTCAAAGGTTAGGGTGCATTGTATTTAAAAAGTAGGACATGTGTAGTTAGTTAGGTTTTACATATCCTGGCAGTGAAAAACTCCTTAGGTTGTTTTTCACTGTTGGGAGGCCTATCACCCCCATTGACTAACACCAGGTTACCTTCTTAGATTTAATAAGTGATATATTTGGATTAGGAGCAGAAAGAAATATGCTATTTACACTCAAATGAAATGTAATTTAAAATCCTCTTTAATTGTAAATTCAGATTTTAAATCACAACTCTGAAATTGCCACTTTAAGAAAGTTGCCATTTTCTTGTCCTAACCATTTGTGCCTTCTGCCAGTGTCACATGACTGTGAATGGCTCTGCTGTTTGAGTTTATGTATATCTCCCAGACAGTGACAAAAAGGGAACTAACTGTGGACAGCTGGGTTATTCAGCCAGTATGGCTGGGGGAGGGGTTTTACCCTGCACCACTTGATCTTCAAAGGGCTTGCCTCCAAGCACACATAAAGGAACATGACACCTTCCTTTTGTCACCCCAGCTGCCTTGGATCCTTAAAAGGGGAAGGGAAGATCTTTCCAGAACCAGATGTGGGTGCAGGATAAGGTGTCCCCCCACACACAAAGGCTGGCACCAGGTATACTTACTGGACCACCGGAGACACTCTTCAGAAGATTCCTAAACCCATGGATATTACAGATGGAGGACTGCCCTGCTGCTTGAGGGCTGCCTTGCTGTCTGAGAAGGAAGACTAGACCTGTTTACCTTCATCCCAGGCTAGCCTGAGTGGCTCCAAGGGGTGGTTGACAGATCTCCTGTTTGAGCTACAGGGACATAACAAGATCCAAAGGCCTCCCTGCAACTGACCAGCTGGCTGCAGCAACTGGTCCATCATTGACTTCTAACTGAACCTGCCTAACATCTGCTTGCCTCTGCTGGAGTGAGTCCCTGATTCCCAGGAGGTGCCCCCAAGGACCTCGGTTCTTGGCTGTCATCAGTCTGAGCTCCTGTCGAGAAGAAAATATGAATGCTGAAGTTTGGGCATTTTGCAACCATGAGTAGTCCTCTTGATACAAAACATCACTGTGAAGCTCTGGTGAAGACCTGCTGTTCGGACTACAGCCACCATCAGCGACGACCAGCAATGTGAGATCTGCACTTTGCTCTACAACAATGACAGTCTACGGTGACAGCCAACGCTAAGGTCCAACAGCGACCATCTGCGCCACCCGACCGGCTCTTTGTGCTATAGCAACAACAGCAGGCGGGGCCCACTCAGCTCTTCGCACTACAATGACAACCATCTGCGATCCTTTCCCTGCTCCTCACGCCCTCCTCAACCATGAATGGAGCTCTCCACGCTAGACTTTGAGAAGATAACTCTTTCAGTGGAACTAACCTGGTCACTGTATCCGACCCATTCTCAATTGTGGTTGGCCTGAATTTGTGACTTTCCCTGCTTTAGCACAACCAGATGACTGCAATTGGCACTGTGTGCTTTTAGTCACTACAGTTACTTAAAACTTTTAAGGAAAAAATAATTGAATATCTACGGTTCTACGGATTATATTTTAGTCATTCTGGTAAAAAAAAAAATATTTATTGGAATTTTTCTTGTGTTGTATTTTCACTTTTTTACTGTTTGTGTGCTACATAAATACTTTACACTTTGTCTCTAAGTTGAGCCTCATTGCTTTGTGCCAACCTACCCAAGGGTAAGCACAGGTTAATTTAATGACTTTTGTGGTTCACCCTGGCAAGGATTGTGCCTGTTGCCTGAGTGGGGCTTCAATCACCCTCAAACAACAACCCAATTTCCTACAATGCCTGTAATCACTTCAGCTTGAATTTCTAGGGAATGTGTAGCTATGGGATTTTTATGAAGAAGGAAGTTTAGATATTTTATTTTTGGAAATGTATTGACACATCTTTGAGACTTTCTAGCGAACTTATCATGAGGGAGGGGATGTGCAGCCATCAGATGGATTCCTTATGCTGTGTCAAATGTGAAAATGTTAGGCTTATGTCTGTGTATTTACACTACTGGGAATGGTAGTTATTAGCCGCAAGTATGAGGTGCATCAAATCAACTGTCCTGCAAGTATTTGTTCAAAAGTGTTTGCTTTTTTGTGTCATTTTAGTATATGTGAGATCCCCAAGCTATTGAAAACCTCTCTTCATTCGATATCCATCAATGTAGAAATCCCAAGGGAATAGATATCTTTCTAAAGCTTCACAGTATTTTTGATTGTTCCTCTTTAATAAAAGATGGAAATATTCACTTTTCAGAAATGTAATAACATTAACATTTCCTGTTTTATTCCTTCATCGTCCAGATGGAGGAGGAAGGTCTGCTGTCCACCAACCTTCCTGTAGCACAATAAACTGCTAATGCAATGGTCTTCTTTGCCAACCTCTAGCAAGACAAGATAACTGGGCTATTTCTTTTGCTTGGGAAACAATGCATTATTTATTGCTTTCTTCTTGGTGCCAAATAGTACCTTTTCTCAATCTATAGAGAATGATTGCTTGTACTAACTCTTGATTCACTTACTTAGTCAAAGACAGCTCCAATTCAAGCTTTTCAACACTTTACTGCCACTAGATTATCAGAGTTCTGATCCACAATTACAGCTCATTGTCCCAATAGCACTATTTTAAATCTACATTAGTTCAGAAGATGGACAATTTTCAATCTGTTGAAACTGCTGGTTTTTACCTCTCCAGCTGACATAGTATAGAGTTAATTGAAATTCCCTGTGGATGCATTCTGCCTTACTATTTTGTCAAACATATTGTCAGTGTTTAATATCATTGTAGCATTTTCGTGATGAAATATACATTGTGGGATTTTATATTGCAGATAAGATCATTTTTCATAATATTGCTTGAGTTAATATTGAGTTTGTATCATGAACGTTATTTTGTCAGTTAATATTTTAGGAGTGGGTTGCAAGGTGCAATGGATAGGAATTGTTTTTGATGTTTTTTGTAAATGTTCTAAAGTTTTTTAAGTGTTAAGTTTGAAGTTTTGTTATTTATTTACAATTGTATGATTTCATTGCAATTGGTTTAAGTGTATATGTTTTTCAAAATATATTATTTAAAAAATGAATATGTTTAAACATTCTAAAAATTATTTTAAAATATTACTTGATTTATAATTAGAATGGTGTATTGTTGCTAAAATATGTGAATACATAATGTATATTTTTAAAAACAGTTTTAGAATAAAGGGGCCCATTAGGATGTCGGGCGGAAGCACTACCGCCATGCTGGCGGATGCAAAAACCACCAGTCACCGCCTGCACGCAGCAGTCCACACGCCCGCCCGATTACGATGCGAAAAGTCAGCCAAACACCGCGGCAAGCCAGCGACACCGTCCGCCATCAAAGTGCGCCCGTACACGTAGCGGCGCAGCACAATTGACACACACCGTCCGACGAAACACGTACCACCCGGCGTACAAATTACGATGCCGCACACAAACTGAACCCACGGCTAAGAGACACCGTACGTCAAACCGAAGCGGTAACACGAACGCCGAGCACGGACACCGAAGAAGCGGCACCCCCGAGCATGAATCCAGCACTGCAGGCCCTCCCTATGCTCTATCTGATGCACCACCAAGGACGCAACGTACCGCGAAGACGCAGGTAGGCACACATACAACAAGTGCACGCAAACAGCGCACACAGTGCAAGGGCGGAAAAAGCGGACAACCCCCACCCCCGCGTGTACACGACACATCTACATAGCATCCACATATGACACACAGGCCAAATTGTAACATCTCGTAACACATGTGTACACACCACCTGGGACTAGGAACCAACCACCCCGTCACGGCCCCAAAGAGGCGATGACGCTGCCACACATGCGCACAACGCAGAGGCCAACCGCAGCGCCATGCATGCGTCGCACACAGACACAGGGACACAACCAAGCAGCACACACACCAGCCCCACCCCGAACGCACATGACACGTGACAGGCCTGCCACAGACATGTCCCCAACGCCCAATTCACGGACAACACCCAACGTCACACAACCGACGCACACATGTCAGTGAAGTCACGCAACAGCAGGACACACCCCAGTGCAACAAACATGGCGAAGCACACAGCGGCGGCAACACCAACTAGGAGAAGCAGGGCCCCTTCGGGAAGAGGAACGCCAGTACCACACTGAAACACCCATACCACCCTGCACATATGAACAAGACATACAAAACGGAACACCAAAGAGCCCGGGGACCGACAACAGGTGGCCCAAGAATAACACTCACACACAAGGCCCAACGCAGAGCGGAAAGGCAGCCTGCCGCCCACACAAGGGAGAGCAGACAGCACTGAATGACCTTCCATTCCAACTCCGAAACCACAGCCCTACGAAAGAAGCCGGTGAATACAGCCATTGTCCAATAAAAGACCAACACAGGCATGCAGAGGAGACCGACCACAGGGCAGATAGCGCATATCACAGAAGAACACAACGGACGGGAAAGAATAAAGAAAACACTCCCCATGTCGGCCCCATGCAAGTTAATTGGAAGGAGTCACACATCACTGACCTTGAACTGTCTGAGAAGCATGTGGGATGAGGGCCCGTGTCCTCCGCACAAGCCAACAGAACACAAGTCCTGTCTCCCTATGACTACACAGAGCTCACAGCAACCTCGGAGCGTGCACATTTCAGACTGCACACACAGCCGGAGCACGCCACCACAACGCACCGCTGCAAAATGGCAACCGCAACACACCTACCCAACTATGCCGGACAGGTCAAGCTGTACAAAACCAACCTGATACATATATTGGGATGTGAACTCCTGTCCCTGCTGAACGTAAGTTACCGACTGACTTACCGCATCACATTGTTCAGCTGCGTCATACCCGTCTTCTACTGTCGGAGGTGTCCCTACCAGCATCCCGTGGAGATGTGTCTCTCCAACCCGGCATGTCTAAAGGCGGACCTGCTAGCACTATTCCTCCCTCTGGACGCACACGACAGGGCCTGCTCTGCCTATGGGGGCATGGCGTATGTGGCCAACATCGCACCCGCACTGAAATGGGACCACTGTGCCTCCACACGACGGATCATCGAGCACAGCTACATCGAATGTCACCCAGCATGCCCCATCATGGCCCTCCAAGGGACAACTTACGAACAACACCTTGACAGCCACCATCCGCTACATTCGCTGGCAAACATAAACACTACCAATGACATGGAAGCCCTGCTGGACGGCATCGCATACCTGACAACCTGTAAATTCGTCGGACCCCAACGCAGGTTCCCCGATTGACCTATGATGTCCAACCCCGCACCCATGCTTAGCTTCCGCACGGACTGGCCAGTCACCACCACAACAGCCATACCAAACGACCGGCAACAATTACCACACCATCAACGACATCGCCATGACATCGGATATGACCGGGACATGCACACTGTTCCCCATCACATCCAGGAACACTGCATGCATCGTGGGAGGCAGTGGCATGGGGTCTGTGTATCGCACCCACATGGACGGAACTGCACGAACAACCAGGACACGACATGGATCCAGCGCCCATGGACACACACACCGCTCAGTGGACATGAATAGGTCGCCTGGAGTCTGTGGGTGCTGCACCCCTCCCACCCCCGCCCCGGGAATCCCATACCAGGACCTTTGCACGGACGACAAGTGCAAACAACAACAACACGACCCCAGTGACTGTGACATGTCCAGTAACCACCACATTGCAACAACAAGTGGCACGCCGCTGCATGCACGCAAGCACATGCCCTGATGTCATCTCACATGCACGCGTGCATGAGGAACAACCGCAGCAAACCTGTCACATGGAACTGAGATGGACTGTGCCCATGATGCCAAGTGGTCTGGTAGGCTACTTGTATACCGTCTGTGTCAAAGTCTGCAGCTCCGCAGCTATACGTAAATGTACATTAGCACAGCCTTGGCCAAGCAGATGTAACTCTGAAGCCCACATCCCACATGCAACAGCCAATCACATGTAACCCCACACCCTATCCCATTTGTAATCATGCTCAGTATATCCTCAACATGTATTCCGCTGCCAGTAGTGTCCACTATACTGCATCACAGAGGACAGAAGACTCAATATAATGTTTGAAACCAAAACTGTCTCCGCTGACTCATTTCACAAGTACGAATGAGAGAGGATGAGAGTATGTGAAGTACACGGCAGTCGTGACATGACCATGTAGTCCACTGGTATTGGATGTCAACGCAAATGAGTAGCACTACTGTGGAAGACACACATGTGTCGTGTGAAGTCATATGGACGCAGTGCTCAGGTGGGTGGGTGCGACGGGTAGATGCGCACATGCCAAGTTGGAGCACGCCGTGTTGGGAGGGGTCATGAACAGTACACCACCGCTTCCCTGGGCATTGTGAGAGGACACCTGTCGGGGGAAGTGAACACGTGTGTGCACAGCAGCCGGGCACATGAACAATGCGGAACCAGGCGCACACGTCAGCCCACCCTCCGTGGACTAGCTGGATCCTGTTGTGCGCCCGCCATGCCCCTTGACAAGGCACACACAGCCCCAGTCGACCAGGTGTAACCCCAACATAGTCAATCCGCACAGGCGATACAGGGCACGGGATGGCAGTGGAGCATGGTGTGTGAGAGGTCTCCTCGCACTCCTCCTGGTCATATCACGCAGGCAATAGAACCTCAACGTGTAGCATGGCACAAGTCAAATGGAAGTGTAGGGGGACGCACCTCAGCACGAGCAGCACTGACGTCACGGGAGGTGGCTCGCACCATCCCATCCATTGCCCATTATACCAACCACGCCACATGCCATTGCGACTAAGTGCAAGCGCGTGCGCCACCACCCCCGAGCCCTCCCCAGAGAGGCCAAAGAGTGAATGTGTGGGCCATCAGTCACAGACGGACGCGGCCTGGCCGCAAGGGCAGCCACTGCCACTGGGTGTCGCAGGTGGCGGATCCGGAAGGCGAAGACTGTGATGCATAGTCCATGCAGGCCGGGTCTCCATTTGGGGCACCACGCAGGTGGACGGCGTCCCGCCACACATCATACCCTGAGACAGCCCACTCGTGCAACTGGACCCACACATACACTCCTTGCCCTCTCTGGTGCGAGCTTGGGGCTGCCTGTGCAAGCGCTAGCCTCGCAGGTGCACATGCATATTGGGGGAGCGAGGGGAGGACATGAGGGCTGGGGCGAAGATGACTGTATCACTGTCAGTGAGTACAAGGGATGACCCAGATGTGGAAAGGAAGAGACGTGTCCCGTGTGTACTGCAACTAGTCGCCAATCCAACTACCCCCCATGTCCGGAATGTAAGCCCGCACCTAGGCCCGCCCATCCGCCACATCGAATATACCACCAGCACAACAACCTTCCCATTCGAAACACTGACTGGGGGTGGCGACCAGTGAACAAACATGTGTAGCCTACCCACGCGTACATGTGGGCCCTCCATGATCCATGTCACCTGCGGCAAAGTCATGACATGCGCAATGAGGGAAGTGAGGTGAGCTGTCCGCCCCACGCACAGAAGGTGCATCAGCTCCACAGACCCAGCAGCGAGTCCAGCAGGGGTCACATGTGCAGGGACAGCTGTGCCTGGTGTGAAGGCACATGCACATGGACAGCACATCGACCAATGTGTAGTCTGCCCACATCTACAGTCCATCATCATGCGGACATAGGAATTGTACACAGGGCAACACATCTTAGTGGGTGCACCCACCGTGACCAACAATGCGCAATCATCGACGTACCCGCCCTGTGCATGGCCCCCCACCCAACGGAGGCACATCCAGTGCCACCATCCCACACACACAAGCCTTCCACGGAACATGCTGTGTCCAATGGTCAGTACAGAGTCAGCGCCCATCTGGTGGATCCTGAACAGGAGACACATGCACACACATGATAGCTCCCACTATGTACGTCTGCCACCTGGCACGTGCAATGTAACCTCTCACCTGTGACGTGTGACTGCAAGCACACAGCCGTCTTGGCATGGGGCTGTCAATGTGGACACCTGTCAATGTTTCGGGAGGTGTGATCCGTACAGTGCTGTACATAGGGTGCAGTGCTGACACCTACTACTGTCTCATATCCCCTCGTGCCACAGGTCCCACTTGTTTTGGCCGCTCAGCCTGTGCCCACATCGTCGTCGTCGTGTGCCATACTCATCCAGCCTCGGAAGCAGTGCCATGCTCAGCAGACATTCATGTTGCCGTGGCGTTGCCGCTTGACGAATATGCAGTCAGTCCCCATCAGCACGCCCGCAAGTCATTGGGGCCTAGATCCCCATGTGCATGACCATGGCAGTGGTTTGCATCACTAGCCATTGCCATTGGTGGGAGACCTGTGTAAGTGTATTGTGGCCGTGCCGTCCCTGCTTGACAGCTGGGCTGTGACTCATGTGCTTGCTCAGTCATGTCAGTGATGTGAATGCGAAATTGCTATGTGTTGTGTTGCTCTGACATGTGTCCACTGCCATCTTCCCTAGGCGGAGACCGAACATTGACCGCCCATACCAATTGCTGGCGGACATGGAGGATACTGAGGTCATAAGGAAGTTTCGGCTGGACAGGCCAACCCTGCATCGACTGTGTGCCATGTTGGAACCCCATCTCCGTCCCCGCAGGGTGTATCCGACAGCATTCACCCCCATGGCTAAGGTGATGGCCGCCATGCATTTCTTCGCCACTGGGTCATTCCAGCACACAGTGGGCAGTGGAGGAGGGATGTCCCAGCCCATGTTCAGCAAGGTGCTGAGGGATGTACTGGCAGCCATGATGCTGTACCGAAACAGGTACATCAGATTCCCCAGGGCTCGTGAATTGGCGGCAGTGAAGGGTGCATTCTATGCCCTTGGCAGGATCCCACACGTCGTTGGTGCCATTGATTGCACACATGTTGGCCTTGTTCCACCACAGGCCACTGAGCACCTGTACCGCAACAGGAAGCACACGCACTCCCTGAATGTGCAAGTGGTGTGCCTTGCGGACATGGTGATAACCCACGTGTGTGCAAAGTTCCCAGGCTCGGCCCATGACGCACACGTAATGCGCAACAGCATCTTGCCACGACTGATGTCCAATCTGCAACAGGATCGTGGCTGTATTGTCGGTGAGTATGTGGAGTGGTGTAGCGTGCTGGTTGTGTGATGCTGTCCCCTGTCCAGTTGGAATAGCAACGGTTCTCTGTGTCCCTCACACCCAGGTGACTCTGCGTACCCGAATGGGGCATGGCTGCTCAGTCCATTGAGGAATCCTCGCACCCCAGCAGATGATCGCTACAATGAGGCACATGGGAGGACCAGACGTGTGGTCGAGCGTACCTTTGGCCTCCTCAAGTCCAGGTTCAGGTGCCTGGACCGCACCGGGGAGTGCTGGCGTACTCCCCACAGAAGGTGTGCCAGATAGTGGTGGCGTGCTGCATGCTGCACAATCTGGCCATTCGGAAGCAGATCCCCCTCATTGTGGATGACGGAGATCAACCAGGGCCCCAGCCCGCAGACCAGGACAGCTCGAGTGAGGAGGACAGCGGAGAGGAGGAAGCTGGGAATGTGCGCCAGCAGCTCATCGCCCGCTACTTCACTTAACGGTGAGTGTCCATGTACGACGGCTGATGTGTCTGTATTTGTGCAGGTGTGTGTGTGCTGTGTCAGGGTGGCCTTTTGTTCACTGCGTGCTGTGTGTCAACGCTCCATGCCCAGGTTAGTATGCCACTGATGGTGGCTGTGGCATTGTGCCCTATTGCTCTGTGCGATGTGTGTACATTGCTTGTATTTGTTGACATGTACTGTGTGATGGGTGTGTGACACACTCATTGAATGTGCTCCTGTTCTGTCTCCCACCCCTAGGTCCCTACAGGCCCTCCGGTTCCATTGCCATGCATCAGGTGCCGTTCCGCTCAAGGTGGCCGTTGTATTCCGTACAATTAAAACACAGGGCACAGACAGCAGTTTGTGGAAGAGGTGCATTTATTTCAAACTGTGACATGTGGTTGTGTGTAAGGTGATGACAAAAGTGGTGCGTGCAGTGACAATGAGCTGTCGGTCATGGCTGCGTGATGCTCAGGGTGTACCCACTGGTTCTATGTCCATAGTCCAACACACACATGCCATCCAGATGGCTGTGTGGAGTGGGATCTTAGTCCAAGTCAATGCAGTGGGTGGTCAAGGAAGGCTGGCTGGCTGCCTCACTTGCGTCTGGAGCGTGCGAAGTCCTCCCGGGAGATCTGTTTCCACTTCGGACGGCCCCTTCCACGTTTGCGAGGGGGTGCCTGCTTGCGACATGCTGGTGGTTGAGGTGTGCTCACTGGCTGTGGACGCAGGGGAACTGGACACTGCTGCTCGACCCTGCGCCCCGGCAGGTGGTGGCGGAGGGGAGCTGCTGTCCCTGGCTGTGACCTCTCCGCCACCACCAGCTGGCCCATGAGGTCCACGAGTTGGCCCATACGGGCGTCCATGGACCTCAGCACCCCCAGCACCTCACGCGTGTCTGTAGCTGACCTGGCCCATTGTCCTTGGGCCTCTTCATAGGCCCCAAGGACTCTGGCCATTTGAGGCAGGGCATGGCTCCCAGGGGAGGCTGGCGTTTCCCTGACCCTGCTCCTCCTACCAGTCCTGCTGCCACCGGCCTGCCCACTAGCCACATTGCTCACCACGGTCCTCGCCCTGGCTCCCAGGGTGGATCCAGTCGTCCGGGCCACCACCTGCGCTGGGGCTGGGGCCAGCGAAGACGTGGTGGCGGTTGCGGCAGTGGTAGTGGCCGCAATGACCGTGGGTGTGGCCGCAATGACCGTGGGTGTGGCCGCAATGCCCGTGGGTGTGGCCGCAATGACCGTGGGTGTGGCCGCAACGACAGTGGCAGCAGGGGGCTGGGAATGTTCAGCAGCCCTGGATGATGGGTTGGTGGGTAGGAGGGGTCCTGGGGAGCGGCTGGGCCCTGCCACACTAGATGGGCCTGCTTGGTGGTCCGTGTCCGAAGAGGAGGACAGATCCTCCACATCCGTGTGTCCTCGTTGGGGGCTTGTAGGCTGGCTGTGCTGGCTGCTGTCTCCATCCCCAGCATCCAGCAGTTTGTCACCTGTGGAGAGAATGAGATTTGTTATTGTGTTGCACCTGGCGAAGTCTGTATTGGTTGTCTGACATTCTCCGTTCGTGCACTCTCGTGCACGTGTGTCCCGGAGGCGGGTGTGTGGCTGTACAATCTGTTGTTGTGTGTGCTTGGCAATGGGACTGTGTGCTGTGCACATGTGGCATGGGACGGATTGGCTATGCCGATGGGTGTGTTGCTGTGCTCCTACTTATTGTGACTCTGGTGTATGCGGGCTCCAGGCCCATCCTGGGTCTGGTTTGTACTTTGCTTTTGGGGTGCATATGGAACGCTTAGGAACGCATTTGGCAACATGGGGGTCATGCCCCAGGAACGCATTTGGGATGGAATATGCTTTTGGGGTGCAAATGGAACGCTTAGGAACGCATATGGCAACATGGGGGTCATGTCCCAGAAACGCATTTGGGATGGAATATGCTTTTGGGGTGCAAATGGAACGCTTAGGAACGCATATGGCAACATGGGGGTCATGCCCCAGAAACGCATTTGGGATGGAATATGCTTTTGGGCTACATGCTGTGGGCCATGGGTGCCGAACGTGACATGTGTTGTGGCAGCATGACAGTGCATGGTCTGAGGTGTGTGCATGCCTGACATACCCTGCATATTTGCTGTCTGTTGTGGTTACTGGACATGGCATTGGACGCATCGTTATGAGTGTGTGATGGTTGTGTGCCACCCGACGTATTGCAGTTGTCCCATCTCCTTGGTGTGCGTGCTGCCCTGTGCCATGTGCATCACTGCAGTGCTCGGGGGTGTGGCCCATGTTGTGTGTTGTTGCTCACAGTGTGGCGTGCGCTTCATTGACTTCTGGCACATGGTTGGTCATGGGCATGTATCTTAGCGTGACTGCTGTATGTGTGGCAGCTGTGCGGATGACATGCCTTTCATGAGACTGGGGCTGACGGATGGGATGGATGGTATGTTGTATGTGCATGGTGTGTCTGTGTGTTTGATGGGTTCAGTGGTGTTCGTGTGCATTTATGTTGTTCCGCTCTGTTGCGTCTAGTGTTGTTTGTCTTACATAGGCGTAGTTGTGGGGTGTGTGGTTGACAGGCAGTAGGGGCTACATGGACAGGACTTCAATGGTGTTTCGGTTGTGTGTGATGGGTTGCACAGTGGCTGCCGTGTGGTACTATATTCAGTGTGGCTTGTGCATGCAGACGTGGCTCCTTGGGTGTTGCTGTGTCTGTGATGGGTCAAGTGGGGTGTGAGTCTGTGGTTCATGTCCGTGTGCACATTGTTCACTCGTTCGTGACAGTGGGCGGTGCTGCGTGTTCGTCTGCTACGTAACATGTCCCATGTGTTGGTCGTGTTACGGTCCTCATGCCTCCAGTAATCCAGCCCTGTCCAGTTTCCCACCTGCAGGTTGTTCGTGCGTGCACTGTACTGGATGCCACATGGTTCTAAGCGGGGGTGCTCCATGTTGCAGGTCTGTGGGGGTGGGGGCGGTGTTGTGGGTCGTGGTGATGGCTGGACACACACTGACACCGATTGTTGTGGACCGTGATGTCTACCTTTCGGCTGTCGGTGTGCACTGCGGTGGCTGACACGTGGGTGTGGGGTATGGGGGATGCTCCTCCTTGCTGTGCTGTGGGACTAGGGGCCTGGTGTGTGTTGTACTTGAGCTGTCCACCCTCCCACCCACTGCACTTTGTGTTCCTGCCACTTACCTGTTACTTGTCGGTTAGTGCAGCTATGGCGGACACATGGGTGTGGTGGGTGCTCGTTGTGGCGCTTCTGGCATACTTGGGGACCTGTTGGTGGTTACGTGGCTGGCTGAGTGTACACATGCCCCCACGTATCTTACAGTTGTTAGGTTTGGGCTGTGTGTGGTGGTGTCTGTTGCATGTGTGTGTGATGTGTTGTGTATTGTGTGCTGGACATGGGGGTGTTTGTCCCTGGGAGCTGTGGCATGGTGGTAGTGCATGTGAGTACATAGCGGTGTGCTGGTATACATTAGTTTGTACTTACCAGCCTCCACTCCCCCTGCTAATCCGGCGAGGATCTCCGGATGTATAATGACTCGCACCTTCTCCTCCCACGCTTTGAAGGTCTTGAAGAGCGCGGGATTCCCTCCGCCAGTGACGGCAGCCAGCTCTCTGTTCTTGCTCTCCTTCTTCTTGACCAGGCTCTTGACGTCATTCCACCGTTTGTTGATTTCAACTCTGTTCCTGGGCAGAGTCCCGACTGCATTGACCTGGTCTACGATCCGGTTCCACATTCTGTTTCTGGTGGCTAGTGGTGTGTGCTGGACCAGGTTCCCATAGATTTGTGGGTGCACCTTGATAATCTCGTCGACCATGACCGTCAGCTCAATGGGCGTGAACTTGGGCATTCTTTGTGGTGCCATGGTGTTTGTGGTGCTGGTGCGGTGTGTGTTGTGTAATGTGCAGGGGGTTTGTGGTGCCGGTGTTTGGTGGTGGTGGTGGTGGTGGTGGTGGTTGTGATGTGTGCGTTTCTGTGGTGTGCTGCTGTCCTTGCTGTGTCACTGTGTCCTCTCCTCTCCTCTCTAGTTTGCAATGTTGCAAGGGGTTGTGGTCTGTGGGAGTGCTGCTTTTGTACTTACCTATGTGGGTGTGTCCTCATGGTCTGTTGTTTTCAGGTGTGTTGTGTCTGGTGTTCTGCCCTTTGTATTTTTTGTTTGTCCAGGGGGGGGTGTTTTCGGGATGTGTACTGTGCTTGTGTATTTGTGCGTGCCTTGCTGTGTGGACTTGTTGGCCATGTTGTGTGCGATTGTTTTTGTCAGCGGATGGTTTCTGTGCAGGGACATGGGCGCCATGGCTTCTGCCGTGTCAATTCTCATCGGCGTTGTTTGCGCTGGCGGGCGGTATATTTGTGGTTTACCCGCGCTCATGGCGGTGCGATCGTAATTTTACGTGCGGTGTGTCGGCCGTGAGGGCGGGCGGTTTTGTGTTGTCGTGCGTGTTTCCGTCCGTGGCGGGCGGTTTGACTCCGACTCGGACGAGGGCGGGCGGTATCTTGTGTGGTTTTCCGCCGATGGCGGTTTTCGGTTTGTGTATTCGTAATGGCGTGGTCGGTGTTCAGACGGTGTGTGCGGGCGGATTTTTGCCGCTTTCATGCCTGGCGGATTTTTCACGCCCGGTATCGTAATGGGCCTTAAAGTTTGTAAATGTATTTTTTATTATACAAATACATTTTTTACATCATTATCTTTAAATTGGTATTGTTGTGGGTTTGTTTTAAAATATTTATTTGGATTTATTTAAAGTATTTAAAATATTTATAATTTATTATTATGTTTTTGTTTTGATGTGAATTTACTTAATTTTGTTTTTGTTCATAATTGTGTTTGGTAAATATAAGTCCCCCAGTATAATATAGTTTTAAGAAACTGGCTACATTTTTAGTGGATTTAATATATATGATTTATCTCAAAGTCCTACACTTTCCCCACTATGGCTAAGTTTAGATTAGTTATAGTAAAACAAAACCCTACCAAATAGTTCTCCAATGCCCCTACATTTGGAGTGGTACTAGTAAATGTAATCTTTACAAAGTGTAATTTCTTTTCCTTATGCAGCTTGCTTTAGTATTGAAATAGTAAATATAAGCCCGACAAAGTCCAACATTTTCCCTGATTGGGCTTGGTTTTGAGTGGGAATAGTAAAACTAACTGTTAGACCTGTCAGCCTTAGGATGGGTTTCCTCTAATCTTATTTTTGCCTTCCTCCTCCATATTTGCTGGCCTTAGGACTCAGTACACTTTACCACTACAAATCAGTGCTTAAGTGTATGTGCTCACTCCTTAAAACATGATAACATTGTCTTATACCCAACTGACATATTTAATTAACTTATAAGTCACTTGTAAAGTTGTACTACATGTACCGAGGGCCTCTAAATTAAATGTTACCAGTGGGTCTGCAGCACTGATTGTGCCACCCACCCAGGTAGCACTTTTAAGCATTTCTCAGGCCTGTGTCTGTAGTTTTAAACGGCCATGTCGACTTGGCAAAATAAACTTCTTTGCCAGACCCAGACTTTCCTTTTTAATAAGGGTGGGAGGAATTTGCGGAGTTGCGTCCCGCGAAATTTCCGCGAAACGGCAAGAAATCTCCGCGAGCACGCGGAATTTCGCGTGCTCTCGGAGATTTTGCTGCGCCCGTTTAATCCTGCCCTGCATATTTATTCACGAAGATGCCACCATTTTGTGCAATACCTCCACTCAACTGGAGTACCTTCTACTGGCTAATCAGTAAGTGCTAGCTCGTTGGGTAAATGTATAGTGCCTTTCCTACACTACAGCTGCCTAAAGGCCCTGAAGAATTGTCTCCAGTGACCTTGTGTGTCTGTAACTTTGCCACCCCGCCGGAAAGGCGCCAGGGTCTTTGAGTAAGCTGTCCATCATAGTGGGGAAAGGGCGGGAAGACGTTGCATACCGCTAGTGTATGTGGGGCGGGGCCAAACGGGCGGGGCTTCCATGCGAGTTCACATGCCACTTGTTTATAAAGGGTCAGAGCGCGATCTGAGCAGCAGATGAGGAGAAAGAACCTCCTGGTCACTGAACCTACACGGGGATTGCGCTCGAGAAAATCAAGGATGCAAAGACCTCCATCAGGGATTAAAGCTAATGTTTGACGGTAGATATGGGCAGAAAGCACTCCTGCTTAGCCTCGACCTTGCTCACGAATTTGTTTGTGCTGATTAATGCGTTACAGAATTTGAGCTTCGACTCGGGCGCCTGCTTTATCTGTAAGTGCTTCCTGTTGAGTTTTAATTTTTGTGACAGGAGCATCGTGCCAGAATGAATCCTGCCCGGCATATTTATCCATGAAGATGCCACCGGCTTCCATGCGAGTTCACATGCCTCTTGTTTATAAAGGGTCAGAGCACGATCTGAGCAGCAGATGAGGAAACAGAACCTCCTGGTCACTGGACCTACACGGGGATTGCGCTCGAGAAAATCAAGGATGCAAAGACCTCCATCAGGGATTACAGCTAATGTTTGACGGTAGATATGGGCAGAAAGCACTCCTGCTTAGCCTCGACCTTGCTCACGAATTTGTTTGTGCTGATTAATGCGTTACAGAATTTGAGCTTCGACTCGGGCGCCTGCTTTATTTGTAAGTGCTTCCTGTTGAGGTTTAATTTTTGTGACAGGAGCATCGTGCCAGAATGAATCCTGCCCGGCATATTTATCCACGAAGACTCCACCGGCTTCCATGCGAGTTCACATGCCTCTTGTTTATAAAGGGTCAGAGCACGATCTGAGCAGCAGATGAGGAGACAGAACCTCCTGGTCACTGGACCTACACGGGGATTGCGCTCGAGAAAATCAAGGATGCAAAGTCCTCCATCAGGGATTACAGCTAATGTTTGACGGTAGATATGGGCAGAAAGCACTCCTGCTTAGCCTCGACCTTGCTCACGAATTTGTTTGTGCTGATTAATGCGTTACAGAATTTGAGCTTTAACTCGGGCACCTGCTTTATTTATATCTGTAAGTGCTTCTTCCACCCCGAATTCCGTTCCGCCGTGGATCGCGGAAGTTTCGACATTTCCGCATTCCGCGCGGAACGCGGAAATGCCGAAATTTCGCAAGTTCCGCGAGCGGAACGGAATTTGCCGCCCACCCTTACTTTTTAATACATATGTCACCCCTAGGGTAGGCACTGGACAGCCCAGAGGGCAGGGGGCAGTGTATTTAAAAGGTAGGATATGCACTTTTAAGTTTTAATGTTCTGGTAGTGAAAAAGTCTTAAATTCATTTTTCCCTACTGTAAGGCCTACCTCTCCCATAGGATAACGTTAGATTTACCTTATTATATTTACTAAGCTATGGCTTCCAAATGGAAACAAGTTAACCAGTTCATGTTTAGTTCATTTTTTGGTGTCTCTGAAATTGTAATGAAAAACCCTCTCTTATGGTAAAGTCTGATTTTTAATTACAATTTTGAACATGCCACTTTTAGAAAGTTAGCATTTTCCTGCCTCGGCCATTTGGTGCCTCCAGCCTGTCTCTGAAACACATGTCTGGGTGTAGCTGACAGTTGAACTTTATGTATTCCTCCTAGACAGCTGCCCACAAGAGAAAGCGTAGGTGTGCCTGGATGGGCATCACTGGCAGGATGGGAGGAAAGAGCTGGACACAGCCGTACTTACACTTGAATAGGCTGTGTCTTGCCTAAAAATTAATGGCTGCATACCCCCTGCAATTAGTCTGGAGCCAGGGCCATGAAGGCAGGACACCTGTGCATTTCAAAAGGGAACATCCAGAAGCTTCTGCAAAGGTAGAACTGGGCATAAATATTGGACCTCAGACACCAATTGTTCAATACACTTGTGGACCTGTGGATACTCTGGCACCAGGAAGAAGGACTTCTGTGCTGCTGAAAGGAATGCCACTCAACTGGACTGCTGCTCTAACAAATTGCTGCCCTGCTGTTCTGACCTGTTGCCTGCTACCCTCTTGGCAGGGTGAGAAGGACTGGACCTGCATTACTTGAACCCAGAACCCAGAGTGACTCCAAGGGCTAGTTGACTGGCCTCCTGATCTGACGACTCAGGGACACAACATGCTTCCAACAACCTTGCACCTGCACCTGGATCCTGCCATCCATGAGTCTATCCTGCCAAATGGTGTCACCCCGGTCCTGGACCCCTAGAGGTGGGCTTAAGGTGGTCCGCAACCTCTCTGGATCCAGCGTAACAGATTCATCTCCTCATTTGCTATTTTCACTAAAATCTTTAAAATTGCATATGTCCAGTTTTACTAATTGGATTTATGTTTTGATTCTTTTTGTGCAGTGTTTTGCACTTTAATACTGTTTGAAGTATTGCAGAAATACTTTACACATTGCCCCTAAGTCAAGCCTGACCGCTCTGTGCCAAGAATAGTCAGTCTACCTCCGACAAGCCTTACATTTTCTGCAATTTGCTACGTTTGGATTGGGAATAGTATATTCAAACCCCCACCTCAGCCCAAGGCCAATTATTTCCCCCAATGTGGCTAGGTTTGATAATGGAATAGTAAATTCCACCCCCACCTAATCCAACAGTTTCCCCAATGTGGCTATGTTTGGAATGGGAATAGTATGTCTAACCTCCAATTGGCAACCTTTTTCTCCAATGTTGCTAAGTTTGGAGTGGGAATAGTAAATAAGCAGTCCCTCTCCAAAGTCTAACAATTTCCCCAATATGGCTACGTTTGGAATAGGAATAGTTAATTCAAACTCCCAAATAAGAAATGGACTTTACAACTCGGGCTGAGCCACAAGTGATGTTTCCCTGCAAGCAAAACCACGTTTGCCTTAACCACGCAGTGCGCGGTCTAGATGCACGGATGGGCGGGCACTGGAAGAGGAAGGATCAGGATATGTGGGCGGGGTCTGGTATGTTGTTTTCAGGGCTCAGGAAGGGTCGGGGTTGTTTTAGGGCTCACGGGGGGCAGGGTTACTTTTAGGGTTCAGGAGGGGGGTCGGTGTTATTTTTAGAACTCGGGGGTTGGGTTGTTTTTAGGGCTCAGAGAGCAGTTGGAGTTGTTTTTAGGGCTCAGTGGGGGTCAGGGTTGTTTTTAGGGCTCAAGGGGTGGTTCAGGGTTGTTTTTAGGGCTCGGGGCTGGGGGCTAGGGTGTGATCTTTACCACACATATCCCTTTATCAGTCATGCCTTTACCACAAAATGACATGGTAAAGGCATGCGTGGTAAAGGAATGCATTGTTAAAATGTATTCATTCATTATTCGGGAAACGTTATAGAGGCACGCATGGCTTAGCCATGCATGCCTCTGTCATACAACCCTCCCAGAGTCCAGCACTTTTCGAAATGTTGTTACGTTTGGGGTTGGAATAGTAAATCAAACACTTTCCATACTGTGTCTAAGTTTGAAGTAGGAATAGTAAATCAAGCTATAAATCAACCACTTTCTCCAATGTGGATATGTTTAGAGTGGAAATAGTAAATATAAGGCCCCTGAAGTCCAACACTTTCTCTAATGTGGCTAAGCTTGGAGTGGTAATAATAAATACAACCCCACAATCCCCAACTGATTTTTATTCAGACATGGTTAGGTTTGTTTTGGGAATAGTAAATGTAAGCTCCCCAAAGTCCAACATTTTTCTAAATGTAACTAAGTTTGGAGTGGGACTTGTACGTCAAACCCTCCCAAAGTCAACCACTTTCTCCAATGTGGCTACATTTGAAGTCGGAATAGTAAATCAAACACCCCCAGTGTCCAATACTTTCCCCAATGTGGTTAAGTTTGAAGTAGGAATAGTAGATATAACATTTCAAAATTTTTCTTTATTTGGATATCTTGGTTAGTTTTGAGATGCAGTATTAATATTGTAATAACAGTAAGTTAAGACATTTTATTTAACATGTCAATTTTTCACATTTACTTTTTCTCTAAGAATATATTTTTATTGAAAATGTTTTATTTATTAACAATCATTTTTAAAGTTTGTATAAATTAAGATATATATTTATGTGTATATAAATGTTTTGTTCAGTTTTTCAGATAATTGTACAGGCATTTTGTTTTTCACCTTTTTTTATAGAAAGCTTTAACATCATTTTATATTTGCATTCCTTATATTTTTATCTTCCTCTGAACCTGAGATTCCAATTATTGTTCCACACTTCTTAGCATACTATAGAAGCGAGTGTCAGTTCTTATCACAATGTGCACATCCATATTAAGTCAGGGTGCCACATCCCTCAGTAGATTCTCTTGACTGGGGACATAGGAAACTCCAGTAGTACATTTTGCTTGCTCACAAAAACGTTTGCAAAATATATGCTAGGTAAGACTGCAGGTTTAAAAATCTCCTAAAAAGCTGCATTACATTTTTACATCAAGGTCGGACTGGCCTATAGGGCAATCAGGCAGTGCTCAACAGGCTGGACTGACTGATCAATGTGTGAGCCAGTTTTTTGATGTTTGTGGACCTGTTATAGAGTTTGGTGGGATGGTTTTTACTTTTATTTTCCCTGATAATAAAACATGCTTTGCCTGCAATAAGCTGAAATCCATTTACTCATCCATACCTTTCCAAACACTTGCACAGTGTGTCTTTACAAGTTAAAAACTGTCCAAATTTGCAAACATTGTCACACAGAAGGCATCAGAACACTCCTCGACAGCAGAGAAACTGTGGTCCTGATCATTCTTGACCTCTCCGCGGTGTTCAACACCATCTCCCACAACACCCAGACTCTACAATATAGAAATAGAGCAAGACGCCTTAAGTGGATCACCAGCTTACTAACAGGATGCACACAGAGCATCCAACTGCCTCCCTTTACCTCCGCCACCCAAAGACATCATATGTGACGTACCACAAAGATCATCCTTCAGCCCCATGCTGTTCAACATCGGCATGCCCCCCTCGCAGACGTTGTCAGATCCACGGACTCAACATAATCTCCTACACAGACGACACCCAACTGATTCCCTCACTCACCGAGGACCCCTCCAACACCAAAACCTAGGGACTGATTACAATGGCGGGGAGACCGCCACCGACAGGCTGTCGGTGGCGGTCTCCCTGCCATCATAACCAACTTTACCGCCCACCATATTTTGATGGTGGGCTGACGTGTGGCGGTTGTAAAGACCGACCGCAACGCATCCGACGGGCTCCTTGAGGTCGCTGGTGCGGCGGAGGGGCTCGTAGTCCGCCATAGGGATTACGATGTCCCTTTCTGCCAGCCGTTTCATTGGCGGGTTACCCGCCATGAAAATGCTGGTGGAAAGGGACATTGGGGGCCCGTAGCAGGCCCCCCTTCCTCCTGGCCCTTGGTTGTGGGTGTTGGGGGGCACAGTTTCCCCTACATATCCCTGTACCATGTGGCAGACACAGCATGTTGCCTGCCACGTAGTGCAGGGATATGTAACATGTCCCGTTTTTACAGTGCAGCGGTTCTGCAGCCAGCAGTACCTGCTGCAATGTAAAATATAGGCATTGAGACCGCCATGGTGGCGGTCGCATTGTAATGCCTACTATGGGACCGCCGACAGCATGTCGGGTGGTCCCAATCTCCGAAACGATGGCGGATGGAATGAAGTCCGTCCGCCATCGTAATCAGCCCTCAACTTCTGCAACACCATAACCAATGTAGCCAAATGGATGAGAGACAACTGCCTCTAACTCAACTCCGACAAAACTGAAGTACTGATCTTCTGAAGAACACCTCCATATGGGCCCACAGCTGGTGGTCTGCAGAAGTCGGGCCCACACCCACACCAACTGACCATGAACACAACCTTGGCATCATCCTCGACTGCCAACTGACCATGAAATGACCTCAATGCAGTCATCTCCTTCTGCTTCCACACACTTCACATGCTCTGTAGAATCCTCAGCTGGATCTCAACCAACACCAGAAAGTATGTCACTCTGGCCACATCACCAGCCGCCTCAACTATGGCAACACTTACTGCACTGGCATCTCCACCCATCTCCTCAGAATACACCAGACCATACATAACGCTGCAGTCAGACTCATCCTGGACTTCCCCAAAAGAACTCACATTGCCCCCGACCTTAGAGACTTCCACTGGCTCCCCATCCAGAAGAGATGCCAGTTCAAGATCCTCATGCACACCTACAAAGTCCTCCATGACCTAGGACCTGCCTACATCAACCATCAACTGAACTTTCACCAACCCACTAGACAGCTGCGCTCCTCTTCACTCGCCCTCGCACACACACCCCTTGCATCCGTTGCACCCACAGTGGTGACCTCTCCTTCTCCTACATTGCTGTCAAGACCTGTTTAATGTTTATGTCACACCTCTGGCCAGATTGATTAAATCCCCGAAGTTTTCCTTTTTGGCAGAGGCACATCCTTCTGGCCCACAGACTGGTGGCCGGCGGAGCTGGGTCCTCTTCCCATTCCAGCCATCAAGGCTAAAAACCCAGGGGTCATTTTTGACACTACTCTGTCTTTCTCCCATCATGTGAAGACTATTTCCGTTTATACCACCAGATTTACAGAAAACAGTGGTGGCAGCACTGGTCCTATCTAAGCTGGACTACTGTAAAAGGCTCCTGGTTGGTGCAAACAAGGCATTACTGGTGAAAATGCAGGTTCTTCAAAACTCTGCAGCCCGGTTGCTCTTTGGCATATCCAAACACTCATCAGCCAAACATGCCCTTAATGCTCTTCACTGGTTACCTATGAAAAAACGAATACATTTCAAGGCATTGTGCATCGCCTTTAAAGCGCTACATAATCTAGACCCCGTTTATCTGACGGATCGTTTCCAATGGTATATTTCATCTCGCACTCTTCGGTCCGCTTCTCTCAAACTGGTGAAGGTACCGAACTTCCGACTCCAGAGATGGGGCGGTAAAAGCTTTATAAGCATCACAACCAGATTGTGGAACAAGCTGCCAATAAAGCTTAAAAACTCACCTGACCTGCCCTCCTTCAGAAAAGGCCTAAAGACTTGGCTATATAATTTATAGTCTCAAATCCAGTCCCAGAGCCTTCAGTCAAATCATTGGTATGTTCATGGGTTTAGTTGCCAAGCGCCTAGACACCTTAGGGTATTAGTTGCCCTATATAAATATATAAATAAATAAATAAATAAACAACCTACCTCTTCAGCTCCGTACAGCCTTCTCAATGGCAGACTTCAGAAAGAGACTCAGCACGTGGCTCTTCGACAAAGACACAGAGCCCAGGTAACCCTAGGGGTGACACTGCTTTGGTTTACAAATGCTGTTTGATTGATTGATTTTTTTAGCTTTCTAATTCACTAGTGGTGACCACTTTTATTTTGGTTCCCTTGCCTATTTTCTGTCCCCGTCCGACCATGCTTCACATTTGCACACACATACGCACGTCAACTAAGCTAGTTAACCCTTCACTTGTCATTGAGATTCCTGTGCAGATTTGTACACCGGTATTTAAATTTGAGTGACATGTAAATGGAAATGCCGGCTAATCAAATGTCTCATATCCAAAATCAGAAGAGTTGGCTGTCTGTAACAGCTAAATTGCAGGACTATTTTAAGGGATTATATTTGAAACTGTCACCCGTGCATATATAGCATAGTTTAAAAAATTTAAAGTAAGTTGTGTAAGGTAAAAGGTTTCAAAGAAGTAGACCAGAAGTGTTCTAATCACCTATCAGCAGTAGCGGGAGGCAGGTACTGAACACAATAGATGGCTAGATGATCTGGCCTTTGTGAATAATGCATGATGCAGCAGTAAAACTCTGCTGGTGACCATATTGCTACAAGCATACCACCAAGGCTTGTAGGAATATGTACACAATTACATATGTAAATGTTATACATTAAAACATGGTTAAGACGTGAAAAGACATCTACATGCAACTTAGCAGGTTCATTGATACATAATACACAGAATACATATATTTACAAGAGCACCCTCATAAACTGTTAATATATGTCACTCACTTTGGGAATTATTTATTATTGAGTGTCTTTATCCCAATTCATGTATACATTATCCATGCATAGGGACATAATGAAAAGCAAGAATGTTAACCTTTGTAATCAAATTACTAACTCAGGTTTACTGAGATGATGGCCTCTACCAAACCACTGAAAATAGCACCAGATTGTATTGTATTAACCTGCAATTTTATTATGTTAAATCAATTTATTGCGTGACTGCACAACACATACTCTCCCGCACACTCGCAGACACACAGATATACCCATACACGTACCCTATAGGCATATGCACACAGTGTAATAATAAACAGATACACTCACTCTACAGGCATATGCACACAGTGTAATATGCAATATATTTCTATTGCTGAGTGTGGGGATGAGCATGACTTACAGGAGTCAAGTTGGTAGTGTGTCATCATGATGCCTCCTCCCTTCATATAAAGGTCATCAATTTGAAGTTAAGTAAAATCAGTTCAGTTTGTCATGCCTCGAAGTAGAAACTCAGTGGCACCTCCACCTCTAAATGTGGCTGAAAAGCCCATGAGATTGGCGGTGAGCAGTCAAAATATTGAAAATAAAATATCGACATACACTAATATCGAAGTCACAATATCGAAGGGACAGAATATCGATGTTAAGAATATCGATGGACAGAATATCGACCCTAAGGTAAGTAATATCGAATTTTTTTATATCGATGTAAGTAATATCGAAGTTAGTAATATCGAAATCAAATATATCGATGTTACTAATATCGATGTTACTAATATCGATATTTGTATTATTGTTATGTTTTTAATATGTATGTGTTATATGTGTTTTTGTTAAGTGTTCTACTTGTCTAAAAATATATGTATACAATTTTTATATGTTAATAATGTTTTTAAGTTATTGTTTTTTTTTTGTACCGTAGCGGGTTGTGGGTTTATAGGGGAATAGGGTGGGAAGTAATTTAATTATACTAAATTAATTATTAATTTTTAGGAGTTATAAATTAATTTTAATTATTTTTTGCGTTTAAGTTCTGTAGCGGGTTGTGGGTTTATAGGGGAATAGGGTGGGAAGTAATTTAATTGTAATTAAGGGGCACATTACGATACCCGGCGTAAATAACTCCGCCAGGCATGGAAGCGGCAAAAATCCGCCCGCACACACCGCCTGAACACCGACCACGCCATTACGATTACACAAACCGAATACCGCCATCGGCGGAAAAAGCACACAAAATACCGCCCGCCAACGTCCGAGTCGGAGACAAACCGCCCGCCACGGACGGAAACACGCACGACAACACAAAACCGCCCGCCCTCACGGCCGACACACCGCACGTGAAATTACGATCGCACCGACATGAGCGCGGAAAAACCACAAATATACCGCCCGCCAGCGCAAACAACGCCGATGAGAATCGACACGGCAGAAGCCATGGCGCCCACGTACCTGCACAGAAACCATCCGCACACAAAACCAATAGCACACAACATGGCCAACAAGTCCACACAGCAAGGCACGCACAAATACACAAGCACAGTACATATCCCGAAAACACCCCCCGGACAAACAAAAAATACAAAGGCCAGAACCCCAGACACAACACACCTGAAAACAACAGACCATGAGGACACACCCACATAGGTGAGTACAAAAGCAGCACTCCCACAGACCACAACCCCTTGCTACATTGCAAACCAGAGAGGAGAGGAGAGGACACAGTGACACAGCAAGGACAGCAGCACACCACAGAAACGCACACATCACAACCACCACCACCACCACCACCACCACCAAACACCACCACCACCACCACCACCACCACCACCACCAAACACCGGCACCACAAACCCCCTGCACATTACACAACACACACCGCACCAGCACCACAAACACCATGGCACCACAAAGGATGCCCAAGTTCACGCCCATGGAGCTGACGGTCATGGTCGACGAGATCATCAAGGTGTACCCACAAATCTATGGGAACATGGTCCAGCACACACCATTAGCCACCAGAAACAGAATGTGGAACCGGATCGTAGACCAGGTCAATGCAGTCGGGACCCTGCCCAGGAACAGAGTCGAGATTAACAAACGTTGGAATGACGTCAAGAGCCTGGTCAAGAAGAAGGAGGGCAAAAACAGAGAGCTGGCTGCCGTCACTGGCGGAGGGAATCCCGCGCTCTTTAAGACCTTCAAAGCGTGGGAGGAGAAGGTGCGAGTCGTAATCCATCCGGAGATCCTCGCCGGATTAGCAGGGGAGTGGAGGCTGGTAAGTACAAACTAATGTATACCAGCACACCGCTATGTACTCACATGCACTACCACCATGCCACAGCTCCCAGGGACAAACACCCCCATGTCCAGCACACAATACACAACACATCACACACACATGCAACAGACACCACCACACACAGCCCAAACCGAACAACTGCAAGATGCGTGGGGACATGTGTACACTAAGCCAGCCACGTAACCACCAACAGGTCCCCAAATATGCCAGAAGCGCCACAACGAGCACCCACCACACCCATGTGTCCGCCACAGCTGCACCAACCGACAAGTAACAGGTAAGTGGCAGGAACACAAAGTGCAGTGGGTGGGACGGTGGACAGCCCAAGTACAACACACACCAGGCCCCAGTCCCACAGCACAGCAAGGAGGAGCATCCCCCACACCCCACACCCACGTGTCAGCCACCGCAGTGCACAACGACAGCCGAAAGGCAGACATCACGGTCCACAGCAATCGGTGTCAGTGGGTATCCAGCCACCCCCACGACCCACAACACCCTCCCACCCCCACAGACCTGCAACATGGAGCACCCCCGCTTAGAGCCATGTGGCATCCAGTACAGTGCACGCACGAACAACTTGCAGGTGGGAAACTGGACAGGGCCGGATTACTGGAGGCATGAGGACCGTAACACGACCAACACATGGGACATGTCACGTAGCAGACGAACACGCAGCACCGCCCACCGTCACGAACAAGTGAACAATGTGCACACGGACATGAACAACAGACTCACACCCCACATGACCCATCACAGACATAGCAACACCCAAGGAGCCACGTCTGCATGCACAAGCCACACTGAATATAGTACCACACGGCAGCCACTGTGCAACTCATCACACACAACCGAAACACCATTGAAGTCCTGTCCATGTAGCCCCAACTGCCTGTCAACCACACACCCCACAACTACGCCTATGTAAGACAAACAACACTAGACGCAACAGAGCGGAACAACATAAATGCACACGAACACCACTGAACCCATCAAACACACAGACACACCATGCACAAACAACATACCATCCATCCCATCCGTCAGCCCCAGTCTCATGAAAGGCATGTCATCCGCACAGCTGCCACACATACAGCAGTCACGCTAAGATACATGCCCATTACCAACCATGTGCCAGAAGTCAATGAAGTGCACGACACACTGTGAGCAACAACACACAACATGGGCCACACCCCCGAGCACTGCAGTGATGCACATGGCACAGGGCAGCACGCACACCAAGGAGATGGGACAACTGCAATACGTTGGCTGGCACACAACCATCACTCACTCATAACGATGCGTCCAATGCCATGTCCAGTAATCACAACAGACAGCAAATATGTAGGCCATGTCAAGCATGCACACACCTCAAACCATGCACTGTCATGCTGCCACAACACATGTCACGTTCGGCACCCATGGCTCACAGCATGTACCCCAAAAGCATATTCCCTCCCAAATGCGAATCTGGGGCATGGCCCCCATGTTGCCATATGCGTTCCTAAGCGTTCCATTTGAACCCCAAAAGCATATTCCCTCCCAAATGCGAATCTGGGGCATGGCCCCCATGTTGCCATATGCGTTCCTAAGCGTTCCATTTGAACCCCAAAAGCATATTCCCTCCCAAATGCGAATCTGGGGCATGGCCCCCATGTTGCCATATGCGTTCCTAAGCGTTCCATTTGAACCCCAAAAGCATATCCCCTCCCAAATGCGAATCTGGGGCATGGCCCCCATGTTGCCATATGCGTTCCTAAGCGTTCCATTTGAACCCCAAAAGCATATTCCCTCCCAAATGCGAATCTGGGGCATGGCCCCTATGTTGCCATATGCGTTCCTAAGCGTTCCATTTGAACCCCAAAAGCAAAGTACAAACCAGACCCAGGATGGGCCAGGAGCCCGCATACACCAGAGTCACAATAAGTAGGGGCACAGCAACACACCCATCGGCATGGCCAATCCGTCCCATGCCACATGTGCACAGCACACAGTCCCATTGCCAAGCACACACAACTACAGATGCTACAGCCACACACACGCCTCCGGGAAACCCATGTACGAGATTGCACGAACTGTCAATGTCAGACGACAAATACATACTTCGCCAGGTGCAACACAATAACTAATCTCATTCTCTCCACAGGTGACGAACTGCTGGATGCTGGGGATGGAGCCAGCAGCCAGCACAGCCAGCCTACAAGCCCCCAACGAGGACACACGGATCTGGAGGATCTGTCCTCCTCTTCGGACACGGACAACCAAGCAGGCCCATCTGGTGTGGCAGGGCCCAGCCGCTCCCCAGGACCCCTCCTACCCACCAACCCATCATCCAGGGCTGCTGAACATTCACAGCCCCCTGCTGCCACTGTCGTTGCGGCCACACCCACGGTCATTGTGGCCACTACCACTGCCGCAACCGCCACCATCGCCGCACCGACCACCACCGCCGCCACCACCGCCACGTCTCCGCTGGCACCAGCCCCAGCGCAGGTGGTGGCCCGGACGACTGGATCCACCCTGGGAGCCACAGCGAGGACCGTGGTGAGCAATGTGGCTAGTGGGCAGGCCGGTGGCAGCAGGACTGGTAGGAGGAGCAGGGTCAGGGAAACGCCAGCCTCCCCTGGGAGCCATGCCCTGCCTCACATGGCCAGAGTCCTTGGGGCCTATGAAGAGGCCCAAGGACAATGGGTCCGGTCTGCCTCAGACACGCGTGAGGTGCTGGGGGTGTTGAGGTCCATGGACGCCCGTATGGGCCAAATCGTGGACCTCATGGGACAGCTGGTGGTGGCGGTGAGGTCACAGCCAGGGACAGCAGCTCCCCTCCGCCACCACCTGCCGGGGCGCAGGGTGGAGCAGCAGTGTCCAGTTCCCCTGCGTCCACAGCCAGTGATCACACCTCAACCACCAGCATGTCGCAAGCAGGCACCCCCCTCGCAAACGTGGAAGGGGCCGTCCGAAGAGGAAACAGATCTCCCGGGAGGACTTCGCACGCTCCAGTCGCAAGTGAGGCAGCCAGCCAGCCTTCCGCCAGCCTTCCTTGACCAGCCACTGCATTGACTTGGACTACGATCCCACTCCACACAGCCATCTGGATGGCATGTGTGTGTTGGACTATGGACATAGAACCAGTGGGTACACCCTTATCATCACGCAGCCATGACCGACAGCTCATTGTCACTGCACGCACCACTTTTGTCATCACCTTACACACAATCACATGTCACAGTTTGTAATAAATGCACCTTTTTCACTAACTGCTGTTTGTGCCCTGTGTCTTATTTGTACGGAATACAACGGCCACCTTGGGCGGAAAGGCACCTGATGCGTGGCATGGCATTTGAATCCGGAGGGCCTGTAGGGACCTAGGGGTGGGAGACAGAACAGGAGCACATTCAATGAGTGTGTCACACACCCATCACACAGTACATGTCAACAACTACAAGCAATGTACACACATCGCACAGAGCAATAGGGCACAATGCCACAGCCACCAACAGTGGCATACTACCCTGGCCATGGAGCGTTGACACACAGCACGCAGTGAACAAATGGCCACCCTGACACAGCACACACACACCTGCACAGATACAGCCACATCAGCCGTCGTACATGGACACTCACCGTCAAGTGAAGTAGCGGGCGATGAGCTGCTGCCGCACATTACCAGCTTCCTCCTCTCCGCTGTCCTCCTCACTCGAGCTGTCCTGGTCTGCGGGCTGGGGCCCTGGTTGATCTCCGTCATCCACGATGAGGGGGATCTGCTTCCGAATGGCCAGATTGTGCAGCATGCAGCACGCCACCACTATCCGGCACACCTTCTGTGGGGAGTACGCCAGCGCACCCCCAGTGCGGTCCAGGCACCTGAACCTGGACTTGAGGAGGCCAAAGGTACGCTCGACCACACGTCTGGTCCTCCCATGTGCCTCATTGTAGCGATCGTCTGCTGGGGTGCGAGGATTCCTCAATGGACTGAGCAGCCATGCCCCATTCGGATACGCAGAGTCACCTGGGTGTGAGGGACACAGAGAACCGTTGCTAATCCAACTGGACAGGGGACAGCATCGCACAGCCAGCACGCTACACCACTCCACATACTCACCGACAATACAGGCACGATCCTGTTGCATATTGGACATCAGTCGTGGCAAGATGCTGTTGCGCATTATGTGTGCGTCATGGGCCGAGCCTGGGAACTTTGCACACACGTGGGTGATCACCATGTCCGCAAGGCACACCACTTGCACATTCAGGGAGTGCGTGTGCTTCCTGTTGCGGTACAGGTGCTCAGTGGCCTGTGGTGGAACAAGGCCGACATGTGTGCAGTCAATGGCTCCAACGACGTGTGGGATTCTGCCAAGGGCATAGAATGCACCCTTCACTGCCGCCAATTCACGAGCCCTGGGGAAGCGGATGTACCTGTTCCGGTACAGCATCAAGGCTGCCAGTACATCCCTCAGCACCTTGCTGAACATGGGCTGGGACATCCCTCCTCCACTGCCCACTGTGTGCTGGAATGACCCAGTGGCGAAGAAATGCATGGCGGCCATCACCTTAGCCGTGGGGGTGACAGCAGTCGGATACACCCTGCGGGGATGGAGATGGGGTTCTAACATGGCACACAGTCGATGCAGGGTTGGCCTGTCCAGCCGAAACTTCCTAATGACCTCCGTATCCTCCATGTCTGCCAGCAATTGGTATGGGCGGTCAATGTTCGGTCTCCGCCTAGGGACAATGGCAGAGGACACATGTCAAAGCAACACGACACATAGCAATTTCGCATACACATCACTGACATGACTGAGCAAGCACATGAGCCACAGCCCAGCTGTCAAGCTGGGACGGCACGGCCACAATACACTTACACAGGTCTCCCACCAATGGCAATGGCTAGTGATACAAACCACTGCCATGTGCATGCACATGGGGATCTAGGCCCCAATGACTTGCGGGGCGTGCTGATGGGGACTGACTGCATATCCGTCAAGCGGCAACGCCACAGCAACATGAATGTCTGCTGAGCATGGAACTGCTTCCGCGGCTGGATGAGTATGGCACACGACGACGACGATGTGGGCACAGGCTGAGCGGCCAAAACAAGTGGGACCTGTGGCACGAGGGGATATGAGACAGTAGTAGGTGTCAGCACTGCACCCTATGTACAGCACTGTACGGATCACACCTCCCGAAACATTGACAGGTGTCCACATTGACAGCCCCATGCCAAGACGGCTGTGTGCTTGCAGTCACACGTCACAGGTGAGAGGTTACATTGCACGTGCCAGGTGGCAGACGTACACAGTGGGAGCTGGCATGAGTGTGCATGTGTCTCCTGTTCAGGATCCACCACATGGGCGCTGACTCTGTACTGACCATTGGACACAGCATGTTCCGTGGAAGGCTTGTGTGTGTGGGATGGTGGCACTGGATGTGCCTCCGTTGGGTGGGGGGCCATGCACAGGGCGGGTACGTCGATGATTGCGCATTGTTGGTCACGGTGGGTGCACCCACTCAGATGTGTTGCCCTGTGTTCAATTCCTATGTCCGCATGATGATGGACTGTAGATGTGGGCAGACTACACATTGGTCGATGTGCTGTCTATATGCATGTGCCTTCACACCAGGCACAGCTGCCCCTGCACATGTGACCCCTGCTGGACTCGCTGCTGGGTCTGTGGAGCTGATGCACCTTCTGCGCGTGGGGCGGACAGCTCTCCTCACTTCCCTCATTGCGCATGTCATGACTTTGCCGCAGGTGACATGGATCATGGAGGGCCCACATGTACGCGTGGGTAGGCTACACATGATTGTACACTGGTCGCCACCCCCAGTCAGTGTTTCGAATGGGAAGGTTGTCGTGCTGGTGGTATGTTCGATGTGGCGGATGGGCGGGCCTAGGTGCGGGCTTACATTCCGGACATGGGGGGGTAGTTGGATTGGCGACTAGTTGCAGTACACACGGGACACGTCTCTTCCTTTCCACATCTGGGTCATCCCTTGTACTTACTGACAGTGATACAGTCATCTTCGCCCCAGCCCTCATGTCCTCCCCTCGCTCCCCCAATATGCATGCTCACCTGCGAGGCTAGCGCTTGCACAGGCAGCCCCAAGCTCGCACCAGAGAGGGCAAGGAGTGTATGTGTGGGTCCAGTTGCACGAGTGGGCTGTCTCAGGGTATGATGTGTCGCGGGACGCCGTCCACCTGCGTGGTGCCCCAAATGGTGACCCGGCCTGCATGGACTATGCATCACAGTCTTCGCCTTCCGGATCCGCCACCTGCGACACCCAGTGGCTGTGGCTGCCCTTGCGGCCAGGCCGCGTCCGTCTGTGGCTGATGGCCCACACATTCACTCTTTGGCCTCTCTGGGGAGGGCTCGGGGTGGTGGCGCACGCGCTTGCACTTAGTCGCAATGGCATGTGGCGTGGTTGGTATGATGGGCAATGGATGGGATGGTGCGAGCCACCTCCCGTGACGTCAGTGCTGCTCGTGCTGTGGTGCGTCCCCCCTACACTTCCATCTGACTTGTGCCATGCTAGACGTTGAGGTTCTATTGCCTGCGTGATATGACCAGGAGGAGCGCGAGGAGACCTCTCACACACCATGCTCCACTGCCATCCCGTGCCCTGTATCGCCTGTGCGGATTGACTATGTTGGGGTTACACCTGGTCGACTGGGGCTGTGTGTGCCTTGTCAGGGGCATGGCGGGCGCACAACAGGATCCAGCTTGTCCACAGAGGGTGGGCTGAGGTGCGCCTGGTACCGCTTTGTACGTGTGCCCAGCTGCTATGCACACACGTGTTCACTCCCCCCCGACAGGTGTCCTCTCACAATGCCCAGGGAAGCGGTGGTGTACTGTTCATGACCCCTCCCAACACAGCGTGCTCCAACTTGGCATGTGCGCATCTACCCGTCGCACCCACCCACCTGAGCACTGCGTCCATACGACTTCACACGACACATGTGTGTCTTCCACAGTAGTGCTACTCATTTGCGTTGACATCCAATACCAGTGGACTACATGGTCATGTCACGACTGCCGTGTACTTCACATACTCTCATCCTCTCTCATTCGTACTTGTGAAATGAGTCAGCGGAGACAGTTTTGGTTTCAAACATTATATTGAGTCTTCTGTCCTCTGTGATGCAGTATAGTGGACACTACTGGCAGCGGAATACATGTTGAGGATATACTGAGCATGATTGCAAATGGGATATGGAGTGGGGTTACATGTGATTGGCTGTTGCATGTGGGATGTGGGCTTCAGAGTGACATCTGCTTGGCCAAGGCTGTGCTAATGTACATTTACGTATAGCTGCGGAGCTGCGGACTTTGACACAGACGGTATACATGTAGCCTACCAGACCGCTTGGCATCATGGGCACAGTCCATCTCAGTTCCATGTGACAGGTTTGCTGCGGTTGTTCCTCATGCACGCGTGCATGTGAGATGACATCAGGGCATGTGCTTGCGTGCATGCAGCGGCGTGCCACTTGTTGTTGCACTGTGGTGGTTACTGGACATGTCACAGTCACTGGGGTCGTGTTGTTGTTGTATGCACTTGTCGTCCATGCAAAGGTCCTGGTATGGGATTCCCGGGGCGGGGGTGGGAGGGGTGCAGCACCCACAGACTCCAGGCGACCTATTCATGTCCACTGAGCGGTGTGTGTGTCCATGGGCGCTGGATCCATGTCGTGTCCTGGTTGTTCGTGCAGTTCCGTCCATGTGGGTGCGATACACAGAGCCCATGCCACTGCCTCCCACGATGCATGCGGTGTTCCTGGATGTGATGGGGAACAGTGTGCATGTCCCGGTCATATCCGATGTCATGGCGATGTCGTTGATGGTGTGGTTACAGTTGCCGGTCGTTTGGTATGGCTGTTGTGGTGGTGACTGGCCAGTCCGTGCGGAAGCTAAGCATGGGTGCGGGGTTGGACATCATAGGTCACTCGGGGAACCTGCGTTGTGGTCCGACGTATTTACAGGTTGTCAGGTATGCGATGCCGTCCAGCAGGGCTTCCATGTCATTGGTGGTGTACATGTTTGCCAGCCAATGAAGCGGATGGTGGCTGTCAAGGTGTTGTTCGTAGGTTGTCCCTTGGAGGACCATGATGGGGCATGCTGGGTGACATTCGATGTAGCTGTTCTCGATGATCCGTCGTGTGGAGGCACAGTGGTCCCATTTCAGTGCGGGTGCGATGTTGGCCACATACGCCATGCCCCCATAGGCAGAGCAGGCCCTGTCGTGTGCGTCCAGAGGGAGGAGTAGTGGTAGCAGGTCCGCCTTCAGACATGCCGGGTTGGAGAGGCATATCTCGACGGGATGCTGGTAGGGACACCTCCGACAGTAGAAGACGGGCATGACGCAGCTGAACAATGTGATGCGGTAAGTCAGTCGGTAACTTACGTTCAGCAGGGACAGGAGATCGCATCCCAATGAATGGCACAGGTTGGTTTTGTACAGCTTGAGCTGTTCGGCGTAGTTGGGTAGGTGTGTTGCGGTTGCCATTTCGCAGCGGTTTGTTGAGGTGGCGTGCTCCGGCTGTGTGTGCAGTCTGCAATGTGCACGCTCCGGGGTTGCTGTGAGCTCTGTGTAGTCGTAGGGAGACAGGACTTGTGTTCTGTTGGCTTGTTTGGAGGACACGGGCCCTCTTCCCACATGCTTCTCAGACAGTTCAAGGTCAGTGCTGTGTGACTCCTTCCAATTAACTTGCATGTGGCCGACATGGGGAGTGTTTTCTTCTTTCTTCCCCGTCCGTTGTGTGCTTCTGTGATATGCGCTATCTGCCGTGTGGTCGGTCTCCTCGGCATGCCTGTGTTGGTCTATTCTTGGACAATGGCTGTATTCACCGGCTTCTGTCGTAGGGCTGTGGTTTCGGAGTTGGAATGGAAGGTCATTCAGTGCTGTCTGCTCTCCCTTGTGTGGGCGGCAGGCTGCCTTTCCGCTCTGCGTTGGGCCTTGTGTGTGGATGTTATTCTTGGGCCACCTGTTGTCGGTCCCCGGGCTCTTTGGTGTTCCGTTTTATATGTCTTGTTCATATGTGCAGGGTGGTATGGGTGTTTCTGTGTGGTACTGGCGTTCCTCTTCCCGAAGGGGCCCTGCTTCTCCTAGTTGGTGTTGCCGCCGCTGTGTGCTACGCCATGTTTGTTACACTGGGGTGTGTCCTGCTGTTGCGTGTCTTCACTGACATGTGTGCGTCGGTTGTGTGGCGTTGGGTGTTGTCCGTGAATTGGGCGTTGGGGACATGTCTGTGGCCGGCCTGTCACGTGTCATGTGCGTTCGGGGTGGGGCTGATGTGTGTGCTGCTTGGTTGTGTCCCTGTGTCTGTGTGCGACGCATGCATGGCGCTGCGGTTGGCCTCTGCGTTGTGCGCATGTGTGGCGGCGTCATCGGCGCTTTGGGGCCGTGACGGGGTGGTTGGTTCCTAGTCCCAGGTGGTGTGTACACATGTGTTCTGCGATGTTACGATTTGGCCTGTGTGTCATATGTGGATGCGATGGTGGATGTGTTGTGTACACGTGCTGGTGGGGGTTGTCCGCTTTTCCGCCCTTGCACTGTGTGCGCTGTTTGCGTGCACTTGTTGTGTGTGTGCCTACCTGCGTCTCCGCGGTACGTTGCGTCCTTGGTGGTGCATCAGCAGGAGCATGGGGACGGCCTGCAGTGCTGGATTCATGCTCGGGGAGCCGCTTTTCGTTGTCTGTGCTCGGCGTCCGTGTTACCGCTTCGGTTTGTCGTACGGTATCTCTTGGCCATGGGAGCCGTTTGTTTGCGGCATCGTAATTTATGCGCCGGGCGGGACGTGTTTCGTCGGACGGTGTGTGTCAGTTGGGCTGCGCCGCTACGTGTACGGGCGCACTTTGATGGCGGACGGTGTTGCTGGCTTGCCGGCGGTGTTTGGCCTGCTTTTCGCATCGTAATTGGGCGGGCGTGTGGACTGCTGCGTGCCGGCGGTAACTGGTGCTTTTTGCATCCGCCAGCACGGCGGTTGTGCTTCCGCCCGCCATCGTAATGGGCCCCTAAGTTATAATTTATTTTAATTGGTATTGATAATTATATTATTGTTAATTAATTAATAATTGGTAATTAATTTTTATTAATTAGTTATTAATTTGTATTAATTGATTAATTGATCATTATGTAATTTAATTGTAATTAAGTTATAATTTATTTTAATTAATTGGTATTGATAATTATATTATTGTTAATTAATTAATAATTGGTAATTAATTTTTATTAATTGGTTATTAATTTTTATTAATTGATTAATTGATCATTATGTTAAGTGTATTATTTTATTATTGGAGTGTGTTGTGCGTTTATAGGGGAATACTTTTGGAAGTAATTGAAATCTAATTAAGTAATTATTATATTTATTTTTGGGTATTGATAATTAATTTATTGGACATTAATTATTAATTGGTAATTTTTTTTAATTAGAATTTTTGGTTCTAAAAATTAATTTATTGTTGTTTTATCATCAATTGGTAATTAAATATTATTAAATATTATTTATTGATACATTTAATTAATATATTAAGAAGTAATTATTAATTGATAATTAATGTTTAATTATTATTATTTTTGGTATAAAAAAGCATTTAATTGTTCAATATTAGTTAATTGGTAATTAAGTTTTAATAATTTATATGTTTTGTTTTATTAAAAATATTTTATTCAATATTTATTATTTAGTAATTAATATTTATTAATTATTATTTATTGGTATTTATTATTACTTTGTTGTTAATACATTTTCTATTGGTAATTATGTTTTTAATAATTATTTATTGGTATTGGTAAATAATTTACTGTTATTTAATAATTCATTAATTATTTTAAAAAATTATTTTATTTATAAGTATGTTATTTGTATTTCTACGCTATCCAACACTTTCCCTACTGTTGCACTCTCTGGAGTTGGACTAGTAATTTTTACCCCTACGCTATCCAACACTTTCTCTACTGTTGCACTCACTGGAGTGGGAATAGTCATTTTTACCCTCACGCTATCCAACGCTTTCCCTACTGTTGCACTACCTGGAGTGGGAATAGTAATTTCTACCCCTACGCTATCCAACACTTTCCCTACTGTTGCACTCTCTGGAGTTGGAATAGTAATTTTTACCCCTACGCTATCCAACACTTTCCCTACTGTTGCACTCACTGGAGTGGGAATATTCATTTTTACCCTCCCGCTATCCAACGCTTTCCCTACTGTTGCACTCCCTGGAGTGGGAATAGTAATTTTTACCCCTACGCTATCCAACACTTTCCCTACTGTTGCACTCACTGGAGTGGGAATAGTAATTTTTACCCTTACGCTATCCAACGCTTTCCCTACGGTTGCACTCACTGCAGTGGGAATATACATTTTTACCCTCTCGCTATCCAACGTTTTCCCTACTGTTGCGCTACCTGGAGTGGGAATAGTAATTTTTACCCCTACGCTATCCAATACTTTCTCTACTGTTGCACTCTTTTGAGAGGGAATAGTAATTTTAACCTCTACGCTAGCCAACATTTTTCTTACTGTTGTTTTTTTGGGAGTTGAAATAGTAGTTTTATTCCCTCCACTATTTAATATTTTTTGTATTATTTTAGTTAATGTACTATATGATTAATTTTAAAAATATTAAAAGTAAAATTGTTTTTTTATTTGTTATACATAATTATTTAATTTTTATTTATGTTATTGTTTTATGTGTATAGATGTATTTGTAATTTATAATATTTTTTATTAATTTATAATTTATTAAAATAATTATTAAAACTCAATATTAAGGTGTCCATTATGATACCGGGCGGTAAAAAATCCGCCATCTACCATAGCGGTAGAAATCCGCCCGCCCACACCGTCTGAATACCGACCGAGCAATTACGATGGCGCGAGCCGCAAACCGCCGGCGGCGGAAAATACACAAAAAATACCGCCCGCCCATGTCCGAATCCAAGTCCATCCGCCCGCCACGGACGGAAATACGCACGACAACCCAAAACCGCCCGCCCTGTCGACCGAGATACCGGCCGTGAAATTAGGATCGCACCGACATGAGCGCGGTAAATCCACAAATACACCGCCCGCCAGCGTAAACAACAGTGACGGAAATGGACACGGTGGAAGCTCAGGCGGCCACGTCCCTGCACAGAAATCATCCGCGGACAAAAACAAACACACACAACACGGCCAACAAGTCCACACAGCAACCCACGCACAAATACCCAAACACAGTACACATCCCGAAAACACATCCCCCCTGGACAAACAAATAAACTACAAATCCCAGAACACCAGCCACAACACACCTGAAAACAACAGACCATCATGACACACCCACATAGGTAAGTACAAAAGCAGCTCCTTCACAGACCACAATCCCTTGCAACACTACAAACTGAGGACGAAAGCACAGAACACAGCGAGACAGAAAGGACAGCAGCACACCACAGACACGCACCCATCACACCCATCACTACCACCACCAAACACCTGACCCACAAACCCCCTGCACATCACACACCACACACCGCACCAGCACCACAAACACCAAAACACACAACATGGCATCACACAGAATGCCCAAGTTCACTTCCACTGAGCTGACGGTCATGGTCGACGAGATCGTCAAGGTGCACCCACAAATCTATGGCAACCAGGTCCAACAGACACCACTATCCACCAGAAACCGGTTGTGGAGCAGGATCGTAGACCAGGTCAATGCAGTCGGGAACGTGCCACGCAACAGAGGCGAAATCAACAAAAGGTGGAACGACCTGAAAAGCGTGGTCAAGAAGGAGGCCAAAAATCAGCAGCTGGCTGCCAGGACTGGCGGAGGTAATCCCGCGCTATTCAAGACCTTCAAGGCGTGGGAGGAGAAGGTGCGAGTCATTATACATCCGGAGATCCTCACCGGATTACCAGGGGGAGTCGAGGCTGGTAAGTACAAACAAACGTATACCAGCACACCGCTATGTACTCACTTGCACTACCACTATGCCATAGCTCCGAGGGACAAACACCCCCATGTCCTGTACACAATACACAAGACATCACTCACTCATGCAACAGACACTCACACACACAGCCCAAACCTACCAACTGCCATAACCATGGGGGCATTTGTATAGTCAGCCAGCACCGCAACTCCCACCAGGTCCCCTCGTACTCCAGAAGCGCCAGAAGGAGCACTCCACACACCCATGTGTCAGCCATAGCTGCACTAACCGACAAGTAACAGGTAAGGAGCCGCAACACAAAGGCAGTGGGTCGGAGGGGGGACAGCTGAAGTACAACAGCCACCAGGCCCCCAGTCCCACAGAGCAGCAAGGTGGAGCACCCCCCACACCCATGCGTCAGCCACTGCAGTGCACACCTGCATCCGACAGGTAGACATCTCACCCCACATGCAGGGGTTCCTGTGGGTGTCAGGCCATCACCACAACTCACAACACCGCCCACAGACCAGCAACATGGAGCACCCCTCCCGCCCATAACCATGTGGCATCCATTGCATTGCTCACTCAAAAACAACCTGTAGGTGGGAGACAGTACAGGGCGGGGTGTCTGTAGGCATGAGGACAGTATTACGACTGACACATGTGACATGTCACGTAGCAGAGGAACACGCAGCACTGCTCCCTGTCACAATCATGTGACCAATGTGCACACGGACATGTATCACAGAGTCATACCCCACATGACCCATCACAGATACAGCAACACCTAAGGAGCCACGTCGGCATGCACAAGTCCCACTGGAGTACAGACCCACACGGCAGGCACTGTGCCACCCATCACACACATCAGCAACACCATCAAAGTCTTGTCCATGTAGTCCTCACTGCCTGTCACCCACACATCGTACAACAACGCCCATGTAAGACAAACCTTACTAGAAGTAACAGCGTGGAACCACAATATTGCACACAAACACCACTGGACCCATGAAACACACAGGCACACAATGCACATTCAACATATCATCCATCTCATCTGTCAGCCCCAGTGTCATGGAAGGTATGTCATCCGAACAGCTGGCCCTCATACAGCAGTCATGCAGAGATACCTGCCCATGACAAATCATGTGCCTGAAGCGCACGTCACACTGTGAGTAACAACACACATAATATAGTCAACACCCCAAGAGCACTGCATTGATGCACATGTTCGAGGGCAGCATGCACACCAAGGATTTTGCCCATCTGCAATACGTCGTGTGGCACACAACAAGCACGAACTCACAACAATGCCACCAATGTAATGTCCACAAATGATGACAGTCAGCAGATATGCTGGGTATGTTAGACAGACACACACCTTTGTCTATGCACTGTCATGTTGCCAGCACACATGTCACGTTCTGCACCCATGACTCACAGTATGTACCCCAAAACCATATTTCAACCCAAAGCGTTGAGGGGGCTGTACCCCTTTAGCCATCTGCGTTTCTAAGCGTTCCATTTGAACCCCAAAACCATAGTTCAACCCAAAAGCGTTGAGGGGCTGTACCCCTTTTGCCATCTGCGTTTCTAAGCGTTCCATTTGAACCCCAAAACCATAGATCAACCCAAAAGCTTTGAGGGGCTGTACCCCTTTTGCCATCTGCGTTTCTAAGCGTTCCATTTGAACCCCAAAACCATAGTTCAACCCACCATCGTCGATGGGTCTGGAGCCCGCATACACCCGAGCCACAAAATGTAGGAGCATAGCAACACACACCCATCGGCATTGCTAATCCGTCCCATGCCACATGTCCACATCACACAGTACCATTGCCTAGCCCACGCATACACACATCATACATCCACACACACGCCCCTGGGAAACCTGTGCACGACAGTGCACGAACTGTGAATGTCAGACAACCAATACATACTTTGCTAGGTGCAACACAATGACCTATCACATTCTCCCCACAGGTGCCGAACAGCTGGATGCTGGAGAGGGAGACAGCAGCCAGCACAGCCAGCCCGCAAGCCCCCGACCCGGACTCACGGATGTAGAAGACCTGGACACCTCTTCGGACGAGGACCACCCACCAGGCCCGTCTGGAGTGGCAGGGCCCAACCGCTCCCCAGGGCCCCTCCTACCCACCAACACATCACCCAGGGCTGCTGACCAGTCACAGACCCCTGCTACCACGGTCGTTGCGGCCACCACCACCGCCGCAACAACCACCACCACCACGCCATCCCTGGCCGCAGCACCTGCGCAAGGGGTGACTCGCCCGTCATGCTCGACCCTGGGAGCCAGACAGAGGACCATGGTGACCAATGTGGCGAGTGGGCCGGTCGGTGGCAGCAGTACCGGTGGGAGGAGCAGGGTCAGGCCAACGCCATCTGAGCCTGGGAGCCAAGCCCTGCCGCAAATCTCAAGAGTCCTTGGGGCCTATGAAGAGGCCCAAGGACAATGGGCCAGGTCGGCTGCCGACACGCGGGAGGTCCTTGGGGTGTTGAGGTCCATGGACCCCCATATGGGCCAATTCGTGACCCGTATGGACCGACTTGTGGACCTCATGGGCCAGCTGGTGGTGGGGGGGAGGGCCCAAGCAAGGCCAGCCACACCACCGCCGCCACCACGTGCTGTGGCGCAGGCTCGTGCAACATCTAGTTCCCCTGCGTCCACAGCGAGTGAGCAGTCCTCAGCCACCACCAGCAGCCCACCAACACAACCCCCCCCTACCAAACGTGGAAGGGGCCGTCCGAAGAGGAAACAGGTGTCCAGAGAGGACTTTGCACGCAACAAACGCCAGTGAGTCAGCCAGCCACCCTGACCACCTACTGCACTGACTTGGACTACGATCCTACCCCACACTGCCATGTGAATGGCATGTGTCTGTTGGACTGTGGACATAGAACTTCATGGGTGCACCTTGACCATCACGCAGCCATGGCCGTCAAATCATTGTCACAGCATGCACCACTTTTGTCATCACCTTGCACACAATCACATGTCACCGCTGTAAATAAATACACCTTGATCACAATCTGCATTATGTGTCCTGGGTTTATTCAACGATGTGCAATCGCCACCATGAGCAGAAATGCATCTGCTGTGTGGTATGTCGATGGGACAGGAGAGGCTGTAGGGACCTAGTGGTGAAAAACAGAACAAGAGTACAGTCAATGAGTGTGTCACACACTCATCACACAGTACTTGTCACAAACTACAAGCAATGTACACACATCTCACACAGCAACAGGGCACAATGCAACAGCCACTGTCAGTGGCATACTAACCTGGACATGGACCATTGACACACAGCACTCAGTGAACAAAAGGCCTCCGTGACAGAGCACACATACACCTGCACAACTACAGCTACATCAGCCGTCGTACATGGACACTCACCATCAAGTGAAGTAGCGGGCGATGAGCTGCTGACGCACATTCACAGCTCCCTCCTCCCCACTGTCCTCTTCACTCGACCCGTCCTGGTCTGCAGGCTGGGGCCCTGGTTGATCTCCGTCATCCACAATTAGGGGGATCTGCTTGCGAATAGCCAGATTGTGCAGCATGCAGCAAGCCACTACTATCTGGCACACCTTCTGTGGGGAGTACGCCAGTGCGCCCCTGTGCGGTCCAGGCATCTGAACCTGGACTTGAGGAGGCCAAAGGTCCGCTCAACCACACGTCTGGTCCTCCCATGTGCCTCATTGTAGCGGACATCAGATGGTGTCCGAGGATGTCGTAATGGGCTGAGCAGCCAGGGCCCATTCGGGTAAGTAGAGTCACCTGGGTGTGAGGGACACAGAGAATCGTTGCAATTCCAACTGGACACAATACAGCATCGCACAGCCAGCACGCTACACTACTCCACATACTCACCAACAATCCAAGCACGGTCCCGTTGCAGATTGGTCATCAGACGTGGTAGGATGCTGTTGCGCATGATGTGCGCGTCATGTGCCGATCCTGGAAACTTCGCACACACGTGTGAAATGACCATGTCCGCAAGGCACACCACTTGCACATTCAGGGAGTGGGTGTGCTTCCTATTGCGGTAGAGGTGCTCAGTGGCCTGTGGTGCAACAAGGCCAACATGGGTGCAATCTATTGCACCAACAACATGGGGGATCCGTCCAAGGGCATAGAAATCACCCTTCACTGCCGCCAATTCAAGAGCCCTGGGGAATCGTATGTACCTGTTCCTGTACAGCATCATAGCTGACAGTACATCCCTCAGCACCATGCAGAACATGGGCTGGGACATCCCACCTCCACTGCCCACTGTGTGTTGGAATGACCCACTGGCGAAGAAATGCAGTGCAGCCATCACCTTAGCCGTGGGGGTAAATGCAGTAAGATACACCCTGCGAGGACGGAGGTGGGGTTCCAACAAGGCACATAGGCGATGCAGGGTGGGTCGTTCCAGACGGAACTTCCGGATCACCTCCACATCCTCCATGTTTGACAGCAATTGGTAGGGGCGATGTATGTTTGGCCTCCTCCTAGGAAAGATGGAAGTGGACACATGTCAAAGCAACACGCCACAGGGCATTTACACATACACAAATCAGAACTGACTGACCAAGCAATTGAATCACAGAACAGCTGACAAGTAGGGACAGCACAGCCACAATACACATACACAGGTCCCCTACCAATAGCAATGGGCAGTGACACACACCATTGCTATGAGCATGCACATGGGGAGTTAGGCCTTAACAACTTGTAAGGCATGCTGATGGAAACAGACTGCATATTCGGAAAGCTGCAACACCATGGCAACATGACTAGCTGCTGTGCATCACACTGCTTCCGAGGCTGGGTGTGTAGGGCACACACCAACAACGCTATGGACACAGACTGAGCGGCCAAAACAAGTGGGACCTGTGGCACGAGGGGATATGAGACAGTCATTGATGTCCCTACTGCACCCTATGTACAGCACTGTACCGATCACACCTCCAGAAACATTGACAGGTGTACACATTGACAGCTCCATGCCAACACGGCTGTGTGATTGCAAATACACATCACAAGTGACACGTAACGTCGCACGTGCCAAGTGGCAGATGTACATAGTGAAAGATGGCAAGTGTGTGCATATGCATATCCCATGCTCCCATGCCAATGTGTACATGATGATATGCCAACAGACATGTGGAGGCTGGCCACTGGCCGTCCCTGCCTATGCACACAGCATGTTGTGGCCCCGTCCATTGTGGACCTGCACCCACACACAAATCATGGCCACACCTGCAGATGCATTACGCACATTAAACTGTGTGGTGCACATGGCATCAGCGGACTGTACCCGCCATGGGCCAGGCCCTTACGGCCAACTCCAATGACCATCGCGGTTGCACCCTGCGTGTTCCACCATGGAGGTAAGCGTCCTGGGCCAGCTGGGAACAGGCCATCGTCTGCAATTGAAGCTGGCAGACATGGTACACAAATTGCAGCAGCTTGGACCCACTGAAACTGCCCCAGGGGGCTATGTGAGTGTGTGAGTGAGACCGGCATTACCACAGCTACCTGGGACTGCAGCCTGGCACCCCTCAACAACACCTGCTGCTGCCACCTCTCCACCTACACGTGGATGACGCTGAGGATCTGTCCAGGTCCACTCACCAGCGAGGAACTGGAGATCCTGGATTCCGAGCTCCACGCACACTGCACATGGCTATTCCTTGCGAAAGTTGTGTGTGAGAGACAACTGCAGTGTGTGTGGGAGTGCATGTGGGGGTCACACATGTCGTTGATCCACAGCACTATGAGTCTGAGCCTGTGGTGTTCAAACATGCACTGCTCACCATGCTGACTGCAGGTGGCAGTGGTATGTGAGCTCTCGGGCGCTTTGACATGTCTGTTCCTCCCGAGTGGTGGTACATGGCAACTTCATGTCAGACATCCAGTGACACAGACAATTGGCAATGCAGGTCTCAGTGCACTTGTTGCTCATGTGCATGTCAGGCTGGGGCCACGCTGCCCTTCTCAGTCCCAGCAGGCCTGGCCTGCACATTGACTGCACAATGCCAGTAGGTGACAACACAGAATGACTAGTGGGTTACATGTGTCACCTGTTCAGCACTCTCCGGATGAGCGCAAACTCAGCCCTGTACATTGGTCACACCATGCCTCGTGAAAGGGATGTGTGTGTGAGATAGTGCCACTGAATGTGACCACCGTTGCGGGGTGGGCCATGCGCAGGGTGAGTACGTTGGTTGTTGCGCAGTGTTGGTCACAGTGGGTACACCAACACAGATGTGTTGCCTTGTGAACTTTTGCTAGGTCCGCCTGACAATGGACAGTAGATGTGGGCAGACTACACATTGGTCGATGTGCTGTCTATATGCATGTGCCTTCACACCAGGCACAGCTGCCCCTGCACATTTGACCCCTGCTGCCCTCAGTGCTGGGTCTGTTGAGCTGATGCGCCATCTGTGCGTGGGGCAGACAGCTCTCCTCACTTCCGTCATTGCCCATGACATCACTTTGCCGCAGGTGACATGGATCATGGAGGGCCCACATGTACGCGTGAGTGGACTACACAAGACTGTCCAATGGTTATCACCCCCAGTCAGTGCTTCGAATGGGAAGGATGTGGTGCTGGTACTCATTTTAATGTGTAGAGTGGGCGGGGCTAGGTGCGGGGCTACATGCAAGACATGGGAAGTTCATCGGCTTATCTACTAGTTGCAATACACACGAGACACATCTTTTCATGACCACATCAGGGTCATTCCTTGAACTGACTGGAAGTCAAACAGTCATATTTTACCCTGTCCTCATGGCCTCCCCTCGCTCACCAATATATGCGTTAGCACCTGGGAAGCCAGCGCATGCACAAGCAGCTCCAAGCTCGCCCCAGAGAGGCCAAGGAGTGTATGTGTGGGTCCAGTTGAACAAGTGGTCTGTCTCGCTGCATAATAAGTGGCGAGACGCCGTCCACCTGCGTGGTGCCCCGTCTCGACACCCGGGCAACATTGACAATGCATGACAGGCTCCGCAGTCCGGATACACCACCTGCAACACACAGAGGCTGTAGCTGCCCTAGCGGCCCAGGCCGCGTCCAACTGGAGCTCATGGACCAACACATTCACTCTTTGGCCTCTCGGGGGCGAGCTTGGAGCTGCTTCTGCACGCGCTGGCTTCTCTGTTGCAATGGCATGTAACGTGTGTGGGGATATAGGCAATGAGTGAGATGGTGCGAGCCACCTTCCGTGACGTCACTCCTGCTCGTGATGTGTGCGTCCCCCCACTACTTCCATTAGATTTGTGCCATACTACTAATTGAGGATGTGTTGCCTGCGTGATGTGTCCAGGAGGAGTGCGCCATGACATCTCACCCACCATGCTCCACTGCCATCCCGTGCCCTGGATTGCCTGTGCAGGTGGACAATGTTGGGGATACACCTGGTCGACAGGGGATGTGAGTGCCTTGGCAAGGGCCTGGCGGCTGCACAGCAGTATCCAGCATGTCCACGGAGGGTGGGCTGACGTCTACACCTGATGCAGCATTGATCGTGTGCCCGCCTGTTGTGCACACACGAGTTCACATTCATCCCCAGACAGGTGGTCTTTACAAATTCCCAGGAGAGCAGCAATGTACTGTTCCGGAATCCTCCCAACACAGCGTGTTTCAACATTGCATGTGCGCACCTACCCGTCACACCCACCCACCTGAGCCAAGCGTAACTCCCGCTTCACATGACACATGTGTGTCATCCACAGTTGTGCTACTCTCTCAGGGCCGGACCTGCAACTGTCCCGTAGCACACACACAGCACCGATTCGTACTGGCATCCTGTTAGATTGGTAGGCACACTAACCCATCTCCTTCTGAGACAGTGGTGGCTGTGATGGATATTGTGACTGGGCACATGGCTTACTTTCAATGTGTGCATTTGGGAGGTGGTGGTGTGTGGTGTGTGATTGTGGTAGCGTTGGTGTGTATGTGTGTGTCGTGTCCATGTCGACTGCACACATATGTCACCCCGGGACATGGTGGATGTTTGTTACCGTGCTGAGGTCTTTGTATATGATGTGATGGGTGTGTTGTATGTTGCACAGTATGCGGTGTGTGGGTGTGTCCTTGCAGTTCAGGCTGACTCCTACTTGTTATGGTTCAGACGTTGTGTGTGTGTGCAGGGTGTGTGACTGTCAAGATTGTGTCTAGTCCAATTGTGCATGTCAGCATTTCAGCAGTTCTTGCTCACTGTACAGTGCTGCCCACCCACTCTGATGTCGTGTGTGTGTTTTGTCAGGCATTGCTGTGGCATGCTTTAGCGTGGCTCCCACTTTTTGTTGCTGAGTGTGTGGTCAGACTGTGTGGGTCATTGTAAACATGTGTATGACTGTGCTTTGTAGTGAGCAGGCCGTCAGTGTTGATGTGATGATCTTTCGGGCGACTTCAGAGTGTGACAAGTCCTGCTCCACGAGCTGTGGTATTTCCCTGTGGCCACTGTTGCGGCTACTCATTTGCGTTGACATCCAATGACAGTGAACTACATGGTCATCTCACGACTGCCGTGTACTTCACACACTCTCATCCTCTCTCATTCGTACTTGTGAAATGAATCAGCAGAGACACATTTTTGCTTCAAGCCATGTATTGGGACTTATGTCCTCTGTGATGCAGTATAGTGGACACTACTGGCAGCGAAATGCATGTGGAGGATATACTCAGCATGATTACACATAGCATAGGGTGTAGGGGTACATGTCATTAGTTGTTGACTGTGGGATGTGTGCTTCAGAGTTACAACTGCTTAGCCGTTGCTGTGCTAATGTACATTTGCTAATTACTGTGGAGCTGCTAACTTTGACACAGACAGTATACATTTCGCCTACCAGACCGCTTGACATCATGGGCACAGTACATCTCAGTTCCATGTTACAGGTTTGCTGCTATGGTTACTCATACACACGTGCGTGGAGGTGACATCAGGGCATGGGCTTACGTGCATGCAACGGCGTCCCACTTGTTGTTGCAATGTGGTGGCTACTGGACATGACACAGTCACTGGGGTCATGTTGTTGGGGGATGCACTTGTTGTCCATGCAAAAGTCCTGGCACGGAAGTTCAGAGGGAGGTGAGGTGACAGCTCTCACATACTACAGCCGAACGATTACTGTCCACTGACCGGTGCATATGTTCATGGGCGCAGGATACATATTATGGCATAGTTGTACGTGCAGTTATGTCCATGTGGTTGCCATACACAAATCCCATGCCTCTGCCTCCCCCTGTTCATGCAGAGTTACTGGATGTGATGAGGTACAGAGTGCATGTCCCAAAAATATCCGATGTCATGGCAGTGTAGTTGATGGTGTGGTGTTAGTTGCAGGTTGTGTGGTATAGTTGTTGTACTGGTAACTGCTCAGTCCGTGCGGATGCCAGGCATGGGTACGGTGTGGGACATCATTGTTCAATTGGGGGTGTTGCGTCGGGGCCCGACGAATTGACAGGTTGTCAGGAATGCGATACCTTCCAGCAGGGCTTCCATGGCATTGGTGGTAAACATGGATGCCATCCAATGTAGCGGATGGTGGCTGTCAAGGTGTTGGTCGTAAGTTGTCCCTTGTAGGAGCATGATGGGACATGTTGGATGACATTCGATGAAACTGTGATCCAGAATCCGTCGTGTGGAGGCACAGTGGTCCCATTGCAGTGTGGGTCCGATTGCAGCCACATACGCCATGCCCCCATAGGCTGAACAGACCCTGTCGTGGACGTCCAGGGGGTTGAACAGTTGTACCAGGTCCGCCATTGGACATGCAGGGTTGGAGAGACATAAATCCACAGGATAGTGGAAAGGACACCTCCGACAGTAGAAGACGGGGATGACGCAGCTGAAAAATGCGATGCGGTAAGTTAGTCGGTAACTTACGTTCAGCAAGGCCAGATTTTCACATCCCAATATCTGTATCAGGTAATGTTTGTACAGCTTCATCTGTCCGGCGTAGTTGGGTAGGTGTGGTGCAAGTGCCATTTTGCTGAAGGGCGATGTGATGGCGTGCTCCGGCTGTCTGTGCAGTCTGCAGAGTGCAACCTCCGACGTTGCTGGGAATTCTGTTATGGTCGTAGGGTGGCAGGGCTTGGGTTATAGTAGCTTGTGCGAAGGACACGGGCCCTCATCCCACATGCTTCTATGAATGGTCAAGGTCAGTGGTGTCTGACTCCTTCCCGATAACTTGCATGTGAACCACATGGGGGAGTGGTATCATTTTTTTTCCCTTCGGAATGTTCTTTCGTGTTATGCGCTATCTGCCCAGTGGACGGTTCCCTCTGCATGCCTGTGTTGGGCTTTTTTGGAATAATGACTGTGTTGTCCTGCTTGAATAGTTGAGCTGTGGTTTCGGTGTGGGTATGGAAGGCCATTCAGTGCTATCTCCTCTCCCGTGTGTGGGCGGCACGCTGCGTTTCCGCTATACGTTGGGCCTTGTGTGTGGGTGTTGTAATTGGAGCCACCTGTTGTCGGTCCCCTGTGATCTTTGATGTTACGTATTGCATGTCTTGGTATTGGGTGCAGGGTGGTATCAGTGTTTCTGTGTGGTACTGGCGTACCTTTTTCCGACGGGGTCCATATTCTGCTGGGTGATGTTGCCGCCGCTGTGTGCTTCACCATGTTTTGCACACAGGGGTGTGTCCTAACTTGGCGTGACATCACTGACATGTTCGGGTCAGTTGTGTGACGTCAGGTTGGCAACAGTGAATTGCCGGTTGGCGACATGACTGTGGCAGGACTGTCACGTGACATGTGCATTCTGGGTGGGGCTGGTGTGTGTGGTGTTTGGTTGTGACCCTGTGTTGTTTGTGTGCGGCGCATACATGGCGCTGCTGTTGGCCTATGCGTTGTGCGCATGTGTGGCTGCGTCGTCGCCGCTGCGCTGCGGGCCGTGACGGGGTCGTTAGTTCCTTGTCCCAGGTGGTGTGTCCCCGGTTGTTGCGAGTTGTTACAATTTACCCGATGTGACATTTGTGGGTGCAGTGGTGGATGTGTCGCGTCCACGCAGGGGTGTCGGGGGGGCCATGTACAGTTTTACCGCACTTGCACTGTGTGAGGTGTTTGCGTGCCCTTGTTGTGTGTCTGCCTACCTGCGTCTCCGCGGTGCGTTGACTCCTAGGTTCTGCATCAGGTAGAGCATGGGGAGGGCCTGCAGTGCTGGATTCATGCTCGGGGGTCCGCCTCTTTGGTATCCGTACTGTGCGGTCGGGTTTCCGCCTTGCTTTCACGTGCGGTGTCTCTTAGCCGGGGGAGCTGTTTGGTTGTGGCATCGTAATTTGTACGCCGGGCGGTACGTGATTCCGTCGGGCGGTGTGTCTCATTGTGCCGCGCCGCTATGTAAATGGGCGCACTTTGATGGCGGGCGGCGTCGCTGGCTTACGGGCGGTGTTTGGCTGACTTTTCACATCCTAATTGGGCGGGCGTGTGGGCTGCGGCGGGTGGACGGTAACTGGTGGTTTTTCCATCCGCCAGCACGGCGGTAGTGCTTCCGCCCGACATCCTAATGGGCCCCTAAGTAAGTATATATATTATATATGATATGTATATGTTTAATTAATGTTTTATTAAATTATATATATTACTTATTAATTTTAAACATTATAAAATATTTTTAACTATGTTTATTTTATTTATAAGTATTATTTAGTTTATTTTACATATTTTTTTTAACAACAAAAAAAACGATATTTTTGATAACGATATTTTTGACATCGATATTTTTTTTTCGATATTTTTGTACTTACCATGTTGTAGATAGGATATCGATATTGTTGACATCGATATTCTTGCTCCGATATTTTTGTAGGTCGATTTTTTGACCTTCGATATTTTGTCAGTGATCCGAGATTGGCAGGCAAAGAATTCACCTTTGTTGGTGGACGGGGCATCCATCATCTATAAGTTGATACCTTACATCCACCACCCTCTAAATGAGCTCCTCAGTACTTTCCATGCAGCGTTTGACAGTATTTACCAGTTCCTGCAAGTGTAATAATTTACAGAGCTCCATAAAACATAGGTGCATTAATACAGCTGAGATAATGTCCACAAAGTGTGATGCAACAGTTGCTGTAGCCAGTTAATCGTTTTGCTCCCGCATTTCTGAACCATTATGGTAATAAGTCTTCAATAAACAAACGGATTGGAAGGTTTTGCAGCGGTAGCTGCTGTACCTGACACCCAATTATGTTATGTTACGTTATGTTACATTAAGTTATGATATTGTCATGTTATTCTTTTATGACTCCTGTTTGCCAATTACTAGACTTATTTGTGACAAAATGGCCTCCATATATGTTGTAGTGTCATTTGGATATGAGTTTTTAATTTGTTCAATGAGCTGCAGTGCTGCTTTCCACTATGCTAGGTGTCATGTTAACCTAGCTGTCCACCTCAGTTGACATTCCCAGTGCATAATAATTCAGCTCAATGACTACTTGCACACATAGAGAAGAATTAGCAATTTCATCCTTCACTAGTGAACTTACAATAGTCAAAGCTGAAAGGTCTTATTCAAATCAATAAGTAGTTGTGTATGCAGAAAATATAGCTATGCATGGTGGAACCATGGTTTGTTGATTTTGAAAAAGGGAGGTGTGCCTTATCAAGGAATTTTTGCAAATGAGAACTACGTAAAAAAGAGCAAGCCAAAAAAAAAAAAGTATTATATTTATTACAAACAATAATGAATCCCATGTACCCGTTGGTGCCGTGCCAATTTGCAAGAAATCTTCCCTTCAGTCATGAAATTTGTGATGGGCAATGGTAGAGATAGTTGTATGTCAGGTGCAGTGAATTGTCTTACAAGGAGTAGAAGCAGCCAGGGTCTCCACTTAAAGGATGAGCTACAGTGAGAGACCTCTAAGTAAAACAAGCATTGGCAATGCCAATAGGTCTCGCATTTGGTGTTGTAAATGACAATGGGGCCGATTCCGATCTCGGCCGGTAGGGCTCCGAATCGGACTCGGCATTACCGGATCCGATTCGGAGCCCTATTTCCCGACCGAGTCGGACGTGCGTCCGGGCGAGCGAGTACGATGCGAGCATACGCGAAATCGCCGACCGACTCGTTTGCAGTACCCAACCGCTCTGACGACTCGCACGGACACGACTCGCACCGCGCAATGGAGACGTTCCCCGGCCGGGTAAGTACGATGCGCGCCGCGAGCAGTCCGACCGACTCGCGCCGTTCGGCTCGAAAGAGCAGTCGGAGCCGCACCTTTGGGGTCTGTGTCGGACCCCCCTGTACGCCTAGCCGCACACAGGGGGGACCCATGGGTCCCCCCTACCTGTGCATGTACGGCGCGACCCGCTTCGATGCGTACCCGCTGTAGGGGGCACCCTTGTTCGCCTCACACCCATTGAGTCAATGGGAGCCCGCGTACGCGTTGTACGACCGGCTCCCATTGACTTCAATGGGAGTCCGACCGAATCGAGTCTGATAGCATGCGAACGCATCGTACTCGTTCGGTCGGACTGCTAGGGTCCGATTCGGTCGGAAATCTCTCCGGGTCCGGCTCGGTCGGAGAGATTTCCGGCCTGAATCGGAATCGGCCCCAATGTCTTTTACCCATGTGTTTTGGTTTGGAGTGGAGTGGATGTATGTGTTGTGGAGTGGAATTATATGGGTTGGTTTGGAATTGTTAGTTGTGGAATTGTGTCTGGTGCAATTGTGTGGTGTGGAGTGGATTTGTGCAGTGGAATTATGTGGCATGGTGAATATATAAGGGTGAGAGCTGCACAGAATAGATAGTCCATATCAGGATGTGTAGACCCCAATATATATTGATGTCAAGATATGTTAATCTCAAGATACACCAACATTAAGGTATGCTGATATCAAGATAAGCTGTCGTCAAAATATGCTGATGTCAAGATATGCTGTCGTCAAGAAATGCCGACTTCATCATACAGAATATGCTGATGTCAAAGCGTGGAAGGGTTGTAGTTCTGGCTCTAGAATTCAGTAAACACAACTGGATGTCTGCGCATGTGTGCATGCCTGCTTGTGTATGAGTGTGTTTAGTTACTTTGTTGATATGTGTATTTAAATGTATATTATCTAGCAAATGTATTGCATGAATGCCACCTATCTTTAATACCCATTAGGTATATATCTATATTTGCATATTATACAACTGCATGGGAAATAGATGGATGGACTGAGGTGGGTGTTGGAAAGACAGTTGGTGGGTAAATGGACGGACGGATGTAGATGGTTGTTGGAACGACAGTGCATGGGTGGACCAATGGAGGGAGTTGGGTGTTTGAAGGACAGTCGGAGTTTGGATGGACAGACAGACGGAGGTGTTTTTTGGAAGGACAATGAGTGGGCAACTGGACGGGCACATGTGGGTGTTGGAAGGACAGATGGTGGGTGGATCGATGAGCAGTTGAATAGATGGATAACAGAGGCTGTGAATTGTAACATAAAGTGAGTGTGTGTGTGTCTCAATATATACATCATTGGGAAAGTGAGAGACAATTTGACACTCTTTTGGTTGCATGTCCTAGCACGTATTGCCTCTATTTCACATCCATGTGCTATTCCGAGTTATCACACCTGCATCTTGAGCTAGTATGGTTCATACCCATGATAGAGTGTGCACACTATACATAAGATGCTGGGATGAGAATGTGCTTATGACGTATTGATCCAATCAGTACCGCTTGCCTCTTTAGAATCTGAGGGATGCACCACCGGAATGCTAGCTCTGCAGACTCCTTGCTGCGGAGATGTTCGCTGTGTGTGCACATATTGCACCGTGAAATACTGGTCAGTCTCAGGTCCCTCTGACCAATGATGTGGGCCTTGTAAACCACTGCAGAAGCCTATCTTATGTACTGTCACTTGCTAAGCATCTACATGCATTTTATAAAAGTGCTCGGGAACAAGATGACATAACTTCACAAATGTATAGGGAAAAGTACAAAAACAAGAGGGCAGAATTAGACACAAAAATAACTATAAAATTAGAAAAGATGGGAACATATAGAAAAGCCAAGGGGGTATAAGGAGGCTGACAGTTGGAGTGTTATAAAAAGTCAAGTACAATAGAAAAGAAAGAAGGCGTGCACATAGCACTTGCGCAGCTGCAGAGACACACATTGCAATAAGCAAAAAATTCACAAATAACCAATATGCCCGGTTATTGCAGTATTTGTTATGAGTTCTGTTATAACAAATATGCACACTGTAAATGTTTAGATTCGTATCATAGAGAAGTTCCCCATAGACAAGATAATTTTGTTATTTGTATATGCAACTAATATCACAAAGGGTCCTTGGGCGGATATGCTAAATGCAAAAAGCTGCCAATGTTGTAAAACACCATCTCTGCATCAAATGTCATATTCTAGCATTGCTATTTAAATTCTCAGGCCCAACTCATAACTTTATCATCTTACTTAAAAGCAGAAAATTGTACATCACAAAACAGAAATAGCCCACATAGATTAATGAAGATTAATGGGGCAATATGAAACAAGCATGTCAATGTGGAAATTGACTGGCAATATGTGCTTCATCCGTTAAGTGTGGCTAGCCAAGTATCAGAGGAAATACAAGGGCAAATGAGGCTCCACATATGCCTGCAAGACCTAATCTGGGCATGTACCCCAATTCCAATATGGGCTCCCTGATTGGAGTGCTGCATGACATATTCAACCATATGTGCACGGCTTTTCCAACACCATCTTCCCCTTTCTGTGGTCCAACAACATATGGGCCAACTACATCTGCCTCAGCCACAGAAAGGAAAGCCCTGCCACAAGAGGATGCACCTGCAGCCACCTCAGTCTCTGCAACTGTGGCTCCACCAGCCCCCCACAGGAGCACACGTTCATCCGGACCACCAGGAGAGGATGGCAAGACCACCAACAACAAGGGACGCAGATCGACTTTTATCCACTGCGTGACTACCATTCACTCTGTGGACTATTTTCTGGACACATTTACCTTATGATGCCAGCTGTATGTTGGACATTGGATGTCAACCACTTTCGGTTCTTCAATAATGGATTGTTAGTTTTGTTTTTATTAAACAAAACCAAATAAATTAAAACAAGATGAAAACCCAAAATGAAAAAGCCAGTCTTTATTGTGTCAGGTGGGATGCTCCTTTACTATTGTGAATGGTGCAGAGACAGAATATCGAATTAAAAATATTGAGTTGCACAAATATCGAGTTTCAAATATCGACAGCAAGAATATTGTGGTCAAGAATATCGACTTAAGGTAAGTAATATCAATTTTAAAAATATCGAAGTGGTTAATATCGTTTGCAAAAATACAGTTGTTAAAAATATTGTTTGTTTATTAATGTTATGTATTTTAGTATATATTTTATATGTTTGTGTTGTATGTTTTTTTGTATAAGAATTGTTTTATTTTTAATATATGTGTTACATTTTTTGTAGTTATTAACTTTTTTTTATTTGAATTTTGCGTTTTTAGTTCCATAGCGGGTTGTGGGTTTATAGGGGAATACGGTAAATAAATTATTAAGGGGCCCATTACGATACCCGGCGTAAATAATTCCGCCAGGCATGGAAGCGGCAAAAATCCGCCCGCACACACCGCCTGAACACCGACCACGCCATTACGATTACACAAACCGAATACCGCCATCGGCGGAAAAAGCACACAAAATACCGCCCGCCAACGTCCGAGTCGGAGTCAAACCGCCCGCCACGGACGGAAACACACACGACAACACAAAACCGCCCGCCCTCACGGCCGACACACCGCACGTGAAATTACGATCGCACCGACATGAGCGCGGAAAAACCACTAATATACCGCCCGCCAGCGCAAACAACGCCGATGAGAATCAACACGGCAGAAGCCATGGCGCCAACGTACCTGCACTGAAACCATCCGCACACAAAACCAATAGCACACAACATGGCCAACAAGTCCACACAGCAAGGCACGCACAAATACACACACAGTACACATCCCGAAAACACCCCCCCGGACAAACAAAAAATACAAAGGCCAGAACACCAGACACAACACACTTGAAAACAACAGACCATGAGGACACACCCACATAGGTGAGTACAAAAGCAGCACTCCCACAGACCACAACCCCTTGCTACATTGCAAACCAGAGAGGAGAGGAGAGGACACAGTGACACAGCAAGGACAGCAGCACACCACAGAAACGCACACATCACTACCACCACCACCACCACCACCACCAAACACCGGCACCACAAACCCCCTGCACATTACACAACACACACCGCACCAGCACCACAAACATCATGGCACCACAAAGAATGCCCAAGTTCACGCCCATGGAGCTGACGGTCATGGTCGACGAGATCATCAAGGTGTACCCACAAATCTATGGGAACATGGTCCAGCACACACCACTAGCCACCAGAAACAGAATGTGGAACCGGATCGTAGACCAGGTCAATGCAGTCGGGACCCTGCCCAGGAACAGAGTCGAGATTAACAAACGTTGGAATGACGTAAAGAGCCTGGTCAAGAAGAAGGAGGGCAAAAACAGAGAGCTGGCTGCCGTCACTGGCGGAGGGAATCCCGCGCTCTTTAAGACCTTCAAAGCGTGGGAGGAGAAGGTGCGAGTCGTAATCCATCCGGAGATCCTCGCCGGATTAGCAGGGGGAGTGGAGGCTGGTAAGTACAAACTAATGTATACCAGCACACCGCTATGTACTCACATGCACTACCACCATGCCACAGCTCCCAGGGACAAACACCCCCATGTCCAGCACACAATACACAACACATCACACACACATGCAACAGACACTACCACACACAGCCCAAACCGAACAACTGTAAGATGCGTGGGGACATGTGTACACTAAGCCAGCCACGTAACCACCAACAGGTCCCCAAATATGCCAGAAGCGCCACAACGAGCACCCACCACACCCATGTGTCCGCCACAGCTGCACTAACCGACAAGTAACAGGTAAGTGGCAGGAACACAAAGTGCAGTGGGTGGGACGGTGGACAGCCCAAGTACAACACACACCAGGCCCCAGTCCCACAGCACAGCAAGGAGGAGCATCCCCCACACCCCACAGCCACGTGTCAGCCACCGCAGTGCACAACGACAGCCGAAAGGCAGACATCACGGTCCACAGCAATCGGTGTCAGTGGGTGTCCAGCCACCCCCACGACCCACAACACCCCCCACCCCCACAGACCTGCAACATGGAGCACCCCCGCTTAGAGCCATGTGGCATCCAGTACAGTGCACGCACGAACAACTTGCAGGTGGGAAACTGGACAGGGCTGGATTACTGGAGGCATGAGGACCATAACACGACCAACACATGGGACATGTCACGTAGCAGACGAACACGCAGCACCGCCCACCGTCACGAACAAGTGAACAATGTGCACACGGACATGAACAACAGACTCACACCCCACATGACCCATCACAGACATAGCAACACCCAAGGAGCCACGTCTGCATGCACAAGCCACACTGAATATAGTCCCACACGGCAGCCACTGTGCAACTCATCACACACAACCGAAACACCATTGAAGTCCTGTCCATGTAGCCCCTACTGCCTGTCAACCACACACCCCACAACTACGCCTATGTAAGACAAACAACACTAGACGCAACAGAGCGGAACAACATAAATGCACACGAACACCACTGAACCCATCAAACACACAGACACACCATGCACAAACAACATACCATCCATCCCATCCGTCAGCCCCAGTCTCATGAAAGGCATGTCATCCGCACAGCTGCCACACATACAGCAGTCACGCTAAGATACATGCCCATGACCAACCATGTGCCAGAAGTCAATGAAGTGCACGACACACCGTGAGCAACAACACACAACATGGGCCACACCCCCCCCCCCGAGCACTGCAGTGATGCACATGGCACAGGGCAGCACGCACACCAAGGAGATGGGACAACTGCAATACGTTGGCTGGCACACAACCATCACTCACTCATAACGATGCGTCCAATGCCATGTCCAGTAATCACAACAGACAGCAAATATGCAGGCCATGTCAAGCATGCACACACCTCAAACCATGCACTTTCATGCTGCCACAACACATGTCACGTTCGGCACCCATGGCTCACAGCATGTACCCCAAAAGCATATTCCCTCCCAAATGCGAATCTGGGGCATGGCCCCCATGTTGCCATATGCGTTCCTAAGCGTTCCATTTGAACCCCAAAAGCATATTCCCTCCCAAATGCGAATCTGGGGCATGGCCCCCATGTTGCCATATGCGTTCCTAAGCGTTCCATTTGAACCCCAAAAGCATATTCCCTCCCAAATGCGAATCTGGGGCATGGCCCCCATGTTGCCATATGCGTTCCTAAGCGTTCCATTTGAACCCCAAAAGCATATTCCCTCCCAAATGCGAATCTGGGGCATGGCCCCCATGTTGCCATATGCGTTCCTAAGCGTTCCATTTGAACCCCAAAAGCATATCCCCTCCCAAATGCGAATCTGGGGCATGGCCCCCATGTTGCCATATGCGTTCCTAAGCGTTCCATTTGAACCCCAAAAGCATATTCCCTCCCAAATGCGAATCTGGGGCATGGCCCCCATGTTGCCATATGCGTTCCTAAGCGTTCCATTTGAACCCCAAAAGCATATTCCCTCCCAAATGCGAATCTGGGGCATGGCCCCCATGTTGCCATATGCGTTCCTAAGCGTTCCATTTGAACCCCAAAAGCAAAGTACAAACCAGACCCAGGATGGGCCAGGAGCCCGCATACACCAGAGTCACAATAAGTAGGGGCACAGCAACACACCCATCGGCATGGCCAATCCGTCCCATGCCACATGTGCACAGCACACAGTCCCATTGCCAAGCACACACAACTACAGATGCTACAGCCACACACACGCCTCCGGGAAACCCATGTACGAGATTGCACGAACTGTCAATGTCAGACGACAAATACATACTTCGCCAGGTGCAACACAATAACAAATCTCATTCTCTCCACAGGTGACGAACTGCTGGATGCTGGGGATGGAGCCAGCAGCCAGCACAGCCAGCCTACAAGCCCCCAACGAGGACACACGGATCTGGAGGATCTGTCCTCCTCTTCGGACACGGACAACCAAGCAGGCCCATCTGGTGTGGCAGGGCCCAGCCGCTCCCCAGGACCCCTCCTACCCACCAACCCATCATCCAGGGCTGCTGAACATTCACAGCCCCCTGCTGCCACTGTCGTTGCGGCCACACCCACGGTCATTGTGGCCACTACCACTGCCGCAACCGCCACCATCGCCGCACCGACCACCACCGCCGCCACCACCGCCACGTCTTCGCTGGCACCAGCCCCAGCGCAGGTGGTGGCCCGGACGACTGGATCCACCCTGGGAGCCACAGCGAGGACCGTGGTGAGCAATGTGGCTAGTGGGCAGGGCCGGTGGCAGCAGGACTGGTAGGAGGAGCAGGGTCAGGGAAACGCCAGCCTCCCCTGGGAGCCATGCCCTGCCTCACATGGCCAGAGTCCTTGGGGCCTATGAAGAGGCCCAAGGACAATGGGTCCGGTCTGCTTCAGACACACGTGAGGTGCTGGGGGTGCTGAGGTCCATGGACGCCCGTATGGGCCAAATCGTGGACCTCATGGGACAGCTGGTGGTGGCGGTGAGGTCACAGCCAGGGACAGCAGCTCCCCTCCGCCACCACCTGCCGGGGCGCAGGGTGGAGCAGCAGTGTCCAGTTCCCCTGCGTCCACAGCCAGTGATCACACCTCAACCACCAGCATGTTGCAAGCAGGCACCCCCTCGCAAACGTGGAAGGGGCCGTCCGAAGAGGAAACAGATCTCCCGGGAGGACTTCGCACGCTCCAGTCGCAAGTGAGGCAGCCAGCCAGCCTTCCGCCAGCCTTCCTTGACCAGCCACTGCATTGACTTGGACTACGATCCCACTCCACACAGCCATCTGGATGGCATGTGTGTGTTGGACTATGGACATAGAACCAGTGGGTACACCCTGATCATCACGCAGCCATGACCGACAGCTCATTGTCACTGCACGCACCACTTTTGTCATCACCTTACACACAATCACATGTCACAGTTTGTAATAAATGCACCTTTTTCACTAACTGCTGTTTGTGCCCTGTGTCTTATTTGTACGGAATACAACGGCCACCTTGGGCGGAAAGGCACCTGATGCGTGGCATGGCATTTGAATCCGGAGGGCCTGTAGGGACCTAGGGGTGGGAGACAGAACAGGAGCACATTCAATGAGTGTGTCACACACCCATCACACAGTACATGTCAACAACTACAAGCAATGTACACACATCGCACAGAGCAATAGGGCACAATGCCACAGCCACCAACAGTGGCATACTACCCCTGGCCATGGAGCGTTGACACACAGCACGCAGTGAACAAACGGCCACCCTGACACAGCACACACACACCTGCACAGATACAGCCACATCAGCCGTCGTACATGGACACTCACCGTCAAGTGAAGTAGCGGGCGATGAGCTGCTGCCGCACATTACCAGCTTCCTCCTCTCCGCTGTCCTCCTCACTCGAGCTGTCCTGGTCTGCGGGCTGGGGCCCTGGTTGATCTCCGTCATCCACGATGAGGGGGATCTGCTTCCGAATGGCCAGATTGTGCAGCATGCAGCACGCCACCACTATCCGGCACACCTTCTGTGGGGAGTACGCCAGCGCACCCCCGGTGCGGTCCAGGCACCTGAACCTGGACTTGAGGAGGCCAAAGGTACGCTCGACCACACGTCTGGTCCTCCCATGTGCCTCATTGTAGCGATCGTCTGCTGGGGTGCGAGGATTCCTCAATGGACTGAGCAGCCATGCCCCATTCGGATACGCAGAGTCACCTGGGTGTGAGGGACACAGAGAACCGTTGCTAATCCAACTGGACAGGGGACAGCATCACACAGCCAGCACGCTACACCACTCCACATACTCACCGACAATACAGGCACGATCCTGTTGCATATTGGACATCAGTCGTGGCAAGATGCTGTTGAGCATTATGTGTGCGTCATGGGCCGAGCCTGGGAACTTTGCACACACGTGGGTGATCACCATGTCCGCAAGGCACACCACTTGCACATTCAGGGAGTGCGTGTGCTTCCTGTTGCGGTACAGGTGCTCAGTGGCCTGTGGTGGAACAAGGCCGACATGTGTGCAGTCAATGGCTCCAACGACGTGTGGGATTCTGCCAAGGGCATAGAATGCACCCTTCACTGCCGCCAATTCACGAGCCCTGGGGAAGCGGATGTACCTGTTCCGGTACAGCATCATGGCTGCCAGTACATCCCTCAGCACCTTGCTGAACATGGGCTGGGACATCCCTCCTCCACTGCCCACTGTGTGCTGGAATGACCCAGTGGCGAAGAAATGCATGGCGGCCATCACCTTAGCCGTGGGGGTGACAGCAGTCGGATACACCCTGCGGGGACGGAGATGGGGTTCTAACATGGCACACAGTCGATGCAGGGTTGGCCTGTCCAGCCGAAACTTCCTAATAACCTCTGTATCGTCCATGTCTGCCAGCAATTGGTATGGGCGGTCAATGTTCGGTCTCCGCCTAGGGACAATGGCAGAGGACACATGTCAAAGCAACACGACACATAGCAATTTCGCATACACATCACTGACATGACTGAGTAAGCACAGGAGCCACAGCCCAGCTGTCAAGCTGGGTCGGCACGGCCACAATACACTTACACAGGTCTCCCAACAATGGCAATGGCTAGTGATACAAACCACTGCCATGTGCATGCACATGGGGATCCAGGCCCCAATGACTTGCGGGGCGTGCTGATGGGGACTGACTGCATATCCGTCAAGCGGCAACGCCACGGCAACATGAATGTCTGCTGAGCATGGAACTGCTTCCGCGGCTGGATGAGTATGGCACACGACGACGACGATGTGGGCACAGGCTGAGCGGCCAAAACAAGTGGGACCTGTGGCACGAGGGGATATGAGACAGTAGTAGGTGTCAGCACTGCACCCTATGTACAGCACTGTACGGATCACACCTCCCGAAACATTGACAGGTGTCCACATTGACAGCCCCATGCCAAGACGGCTGTGTGCTTGCAGTCACACGTCACAGGTGAGAGGTTACATTGCACTTGCCAGGTGGCAGTCGTACATAGTGGGAGCTGGCATGTGTGTGCATGTGTCTCCTGTTCAGGATCCACCAGATGGGCGCTGACTCTGTACTGACCATTGGACACAGCATGTTCCGTGGAAGGCTTGTGTGTGTGGGATGGTGGCACTGGATGTGCCGCCGTTGGGTGGGGGGCCATGCACAGGGCGGGTACGTCGATGATTGCGCATTGTTGGTCACGGTGGGTGCACCCACTAAGATGTGTTGCCCTGTGTTCAATTCCTATGTCCGCATGATGATGGACTGTAGATGTGGGCAGACTACACATTGGTCGATGTGCTGTCTATATGCATGTGCCTTCACACCAGGCACAGCTGCCCCTGCACATGTGACCCCTGCTGGACTCGCTGCTGGGTCTGTGGAGCTGATGCACCTTCTGCGCGTGGGGCGGGCAGCTCTCCTCACTTCCCTCATTGCGCATGTCATGACTTTGCCGCAGGTGACATGGATCATGGAGGGCCCACATGTACGCGTGGGTAGGCTACACATGATTGTACACTGGTCGCCACCCCCAGTCAGTGTTTCGAATGGGAAGGTTGTCGTGCTGGTGGTATGTTCGATGTGGCGGATGGGCGGGCCTAGGTGCGGGCTTACATTCCAGACATGGGGGTAGTTGTATTGGCGACTAGTTGCAGTACACACGGGACACGTCTCTTCCTTTCCACATCTGGGTCATCCCTTGTACTAACTGACAGTGATACAGTCATCTTCGCCCCAGCCCTCATGTCCTCCCCTCGCTCCCCCAATATGCATGCTCACCTGCGAGGCTAGCGCTTGCACAGGCAGCCCCAAGCTCGCACCAGAGAGGGCAAGGAGTGTATGTGTGGGTCCAGTTGCACGAGTGGGCTGTCTCAGGGTATGATGTGTTGCGGGACGCCGTCCACCTGCGTGGTGCCCCAAATGGTGACCCGGCCTGCATGGACTATGCATCACAGTCTTCGCCTTCCGGATCCGCCACCTGCGACACCCAGTGGCTGTGGCTGCCCTTGCGGCCAGGCCGCGTCCGTCTGTGGCTGATGGCCCACACATTCACTCTTTGGCCTCTCTGGGGAGGGCTCGGGGGTGGTGGCGCACGCGCTTGCACTTAGTCGCAATGGCATGTGGCGTGGTTGGTATGATGGGCAATGGATGGGATGGTGCGAGCCACCTCCCGTGACGTCAGTGCTGCTCGTGCTGTGGTGCGTCCCCCCTACACTTCCATCTGACTTGTGCCATGCTAGACGTTGAGGTTCTATTGCCTGCGTGATATGACCAGGAGGTGCGCGAGGAGACCTCTCACACCCCATGCTCCACTGCCATCCCGTGCCCTGTATCGCCTGTGCGGATTGACTATGTTGGGGTTACACCTGGTCGACTGGTACCGCTTTGTACGTGTGCCCGGCTGCTGTGCACACACGTGTTCACTCCCCCCCCGACAGGTGTCCTCTCACAATGCCCAGGGAAGCGGTGGTGTACTGTTCATGACCCCTCCCAACACGGCGTGCTCCAACTTGGCATGTGCGCATCTACCCGTCGCACCCACCCACCTGAGCACTGCGTCCATACGACTTCACACGACACATGTGTGTCTTCCACAGTAGTGCTACTCATTTGCGTTGACATCCAATACCAGTGGACTACATGGTCATGTCACGACTGCCGTGTACTTCACATACTCTCATCCTCTCTCATTCGTACTTGTGAAATGAGTCAGCGGAGACAGTTTTGGTTTCAAACATTATATTGAGTCTTCTGTCCTCTGTGATGCAGTATAGTGGACACTACTGGCAGCGGGATACATGTTGAGGATATACTGAGCATGATTGCAAATGGGATAGGGTGTGGGGTTACATGTGATTGGCTGTTGCATGTGGGATGTGGGCTTCAGAGTGACATCTGCTTGGCCAAGGCTGTGCTAATGTACATTTACGTATAGCTGCGGAGCTGCGGACTTTGACACAGACGGTATACATGTAGCCTACCAGACCGCTTGGCATCATGGGCACAGTCCATCTCAGTTCCATGTGACAGGTTTGCTGCGGTTGTTCCTCATGCACGCGTGCATGTGAGATGACATCAGGGCATGTGCTTGCGTGCATGCAGCGGCGTGCCACTTGTTGTTGCACTGTGGTGGTTACTGGACATGTCACAGTCACTGGGGTCGTGTTGTTGTTGTATGCACTTGTCGTCCATGCAAAGGTCCTGGTATGGGATTCCCGGGGCGGGGGTGGGAGGGGTGCAGCACCCACAGACTCCAGGCGACCTATTCATGTCCACTGAGCGGTGTGTGTGTCCATGGGCGCTGGATCCATGTCGTGTCCTGGTTGTTCGTGCAGTTCCGTCCATGTGGGTGCGATACACAGAGCCCATGCCACTGCCTCCCACGATGCATGCGGTGTTCCTGGATGTGATGGGGAACAGTGTGCATGTCCCGGTCATATCCGATGTCATGGCGATGTCGTTGATGGTGTGGTTACAGTTGCCGGTCGTTTGGTATGGCTGTTGTGGTGGTGACTGGCCAGTCCGTGCGGAAGCTAAGCATGGGTGCGGGGTTGGACATCATAGGTCACTCGGGGAACCTGCGTTGTGGTCCGACGTATTTACAGGTTGTCAGGTATGCGATGCCGTCCAGCAGGGCTTCCATGTCATTGGTGGTGTACATGTTTGCCAGCCAATGAAGCGGATGGTGGCTGTCAAGGTGTTGTTCGTAGGTTGTCCCTTGGAGGACCATGATGGGGCATGCTGGGTGACATTCGATGTAGCTGTTATCGATGATCCGTCGTGTGGAGGCACAGTGGTCCCATTTCAGTGCGGGTGCGATGTTGGCCACATACGCCATGCCCCCATAGGCAGAGCAGGCCCTGTCGTGTGCGTCCAGAGGGAGGAGTAGTGGTAGCAGGTCCGCCTTCAGACATGCCGGGTTGGAGAGGCATATCTTGACGGGATGCTGGTAGGGACACCTCCGACAGTAGAAGACGGGCATGACGCAGCTGAACAATGTGATGCGGTAAGTCAGTCGGTAACTTACGTTCAGCAGGGACAGGAGATCGCATCCCAATGTATGGCACAGGTTGGTTTTGTACAGCTTGAGCTGTTCGGCGTAGTTGGGTAGGTGTGTTGCGGTTGCCATTTCGCAGCGGTTCGTTGAGGTGGCGTGCTCCGGCTGTGTGTGCAGTCTGCAATGTGCACGCTCCGGGGTTGCTGTGAGTTCTGTGTAGTCGTAGGGAGACAGGACTTGTGTTCTGTTGGCTTGTTTGGAGGACACGGGCCCTCTTCCCACATGCTTCTCAGACAGTTCAAGGTCAGTGCTGTGTGACTCCTTCCAATTAACTTGCATGTGGCCGACATGGGGGAGTGTTTTCTTCTTTCTTCCCCGTCCGTTGTGTGCTTCTGTGATATGCGCTATCTGCCCTGTGGTCGGTCTCCTCGGCATGCCTGTGTTGGTCTATTCTTGGACAATGGCTGTATTCACCGGCTTCTGTCGTAGGGCTGTGGTTTCGGAGTTGGAATGGAAGGTCATTCAGTGCTGTCTGCTCTCCCTTGTGTGGGCGGCAGGCTGCCTTTCCGCTCTGCGTTGGGCCTTGTGTGTGAATGTTATTCTTGGGCCACCTGTTGTCGGTCCCCGGGCTCTTTGGTGTTCCGTTTTATATGTCTTGTTCATATGTGCAGGGTGGTATGGGTGTTTCTGTGTGGTACTGGCGTTCCTCTTCCCGAAGGGGCCCTGCTTCTCCTAGTTGGTGTTGCCGCCGCTGTGTGCTACGCCATGTTTGTTACACTGGGGTGTGTCCTGCTGTTGCGTGTCTTCACTGACATGTGTGCGTCGGTTGTGTGGCGTTGGGTGTTGTCCGTGAATTGGGCGTTGAGGACATGTCTGTGGCCGGCCTGTCACGTGTCATGTGCGTTCGGGGTGGGGCTGATGTGTGTGCTGCTTGGTTGTGTCCCTGTGTCTGTGTGCGACGCATGCATGGCGCTGCGGTTGGCCTCTGCGTTGTGCGCATGTGTGGCGGCGTCATCGGCGCTTTGGGGCCGTGACGGGGTGGTTGGTTCCTAGTCCCAGGTGGTGTGTACACATGTGTTCTGCGATGTTACGATTTGGCCTGTGTGTCATATGTGGATGCGATGGTGGATGTGTAGTGTACACGCGCTGGTGGGGGTTGTACGCTTTTTCCGCCCTTGCACTGTGTGCGCTGTTTGCGTGCACTTGTTGTGTGTGTGCCTACCTGCGTCTCCGCGGTACGTTGCGTCCTTGGTGGTGCATCAGCAGGAGCATGGGGAGGGCCTGCAGTGCTGGATTCATGCTCGGGGAGCCGCTTCTTCGTTGTCCGTGCTCGGCGTCCGTGTTACCGCCTCGGTTTGTCGTACGGTATCTCTTGGCCGTGGGAGCCGTTTGTTTGCGGCATCGTAATTTATGCACCGGGCGGGACGTGTTTGGTCGGACGGTGTGTGTCAGTTGTGCTGCGCCGCTACGTGTACGGGCGCACTTTGATGGCGGACGGTGTTGCTGGCTTGCCGGCGGTGTTTGGCCTACTTTTCGCATCGTAATTGGACGGGCGTGTGGACTGCTGCGTGCCGGCGGTAACTGGTGGTTTTTGCATCCGCCAGCACGGCGGTGGTGCGTCCGCCCGCCATCGTAATGTGCCCCTAAGTAATTTAATTATATTAAATGTATTGATTATTTTGTATTTATTAATATTTGTTTAATTGAGATGTTATAGTGTTAAATGTGTAAAGTAATTTATTATTAAATAATTAATAATTGGTTGTTAATTAATTTAAATTAATGAATTGGTAATTAATAATGGTAATTGTGTAATTCATTTTAGGTGTGTGTTGTGGTGTTTATATGTGTTAAGGGTGGGAAGTAATTTATTTTTAATTGATGGATTAATCATTGGTTGTTAATAAATTTTAATTAATTAATTGGTAATTATGGTAATTGTGTAATTAACTTTGTGTGTGTTGTGGTGTTTATAGGTGTTAAGGGTGGGAAGTATTTTAATTTTAATTGCAGAATTAATAAATGGATGTTAATTAATTTTAATTAATTAATTGGTAATTAATTATGGTAATTGTGTAATTAATTTTAGGTGTGTGTTTTGGTGTTTATAGGAGTAAAGGGTGGGAAGTAATTTGTATTTAATTAATTAATGTATTGTTGTTAATTAATGTTAATTATTTGATATGTATTTTGGGTAATTGTTTATTTTTTTGTCTGTTGTTTTTACTTTTAAAGGGGTAAAGGGTGGGTATTAAATACATTTTATTTTCTTTATTATTAGTTTTTAATAGTAATAGTTTTTAATTTATAAATAAGTTTTAATTGTATTTTATTATTTTAGAGTTTAATTTAGGTGTGTGTTGTGTTAAAGTGTTTGTAGTAAATTAATGCTTGTTAGTTTTTTTTATTATTAATATTTTTTAATTTGATTAATAATGTTAATTTGGAAAAAAATGTAATAAAAAATGTTGAAGTGTTTTGTTATTGGTGTGATGGTATAGGGTAGGAAATAGAATAAATATATTTATGTATTAATTAATTTATTTGCTTGTAAATATTTTCCTGTTTAAAAGATTTTTTTAAATAAATTTATTTATTTTATATTATATTTATGTGTAAGTTTTTTTTTATGTAATTAATATTATAATATTTTTTCTTTTTATATATTTAATATATTTGATTTTTCGTTTCTAAATATTGTTTATTTATTTCTATCATTTTTTAATAATTTTTAATCTTTTTTATTTTTGTTTTAACTGTTTGAGTGTGAATAGTAATTTTTGTCTCTTCGCTATCCAACACTTTCTCTAATGTTACACTCACTGGAGTGGGAAGAGTTATTTTTACCTTTCCACTATCCAGCACTTTCCCTACTGTTGCACTCACTGGAGTGGGAATAGTAATATTTACCCCTCCGTTATCCAACACTTTCCCTACTGTTGCACTCTTTGGAGTGGGAATAGTAATTTTTACCCCTCCACTATCCAACACTTTCCCTACTGGTGCACTCTTTGGAGTGGGAATAGTCATTTTTACCCCTCCGCTATCCAACACTTTCACTACTGTTGCTCTCACTGGAGTGGGGATAGTCATTTTTACCCCTCCGCTATCCAACACTTTCCCTACTGTTGCACTCTTCGGAGTGAGAACAGTAATTTTTACCCCTCTGCTATCCAACACTTTCCCTACTGTTGCACTCTTTGGAGTGGGAATATAAATTTTTATCCGCCACTATCCAACACTTTCCCTACTGTTACATTCGTTGGAGTGGGAATAGTATTTTTGTCCTCTACGCTATCCAACACTTTCCCTACTGTTGCTCTCACTGGAGTGGGAATAATAATTTTTGCCCCTCCGCCATCCAACACTTTCCCTACTGTTGCACTCACTGGAGTTGGAATAGTGAATTTAATTATTTTGCTATCCAACACTTTCCCTACTGTTGCATTCTTTGGAGAGGGAATAGTAATGTTTTCCCCTCCGCTATCCAGCACTTTCCCTACTGCTGCACTCACTGGAGGGGGAATAGTAATTTTTGCTCCTTCGGTATCCAACACTTTCTCTACTGTTGCACTCACTGGAGTTTGAATAGAAAATTTAATTATTTTACTATCCAACACTTTCCCTACTGTTGCATTGATTGTATTAGGAAATTTAAGTTTAATTAATTTTTAATAGTTTAAAGGCCCATTACGATACCCGGCGTAAAAAAATCCGCCAGGCATGAAAGCGGCAAAAATCCGCCCGCACACACCGTCTGAACACCGACCACGCCATTACGATTACACAAACCGAAAACCGCCATCGGCGGAAAAACCACACAAGATACCGCCCGCCCTCGTCCGAGTCGGAGTCAAACCGCCCGCCACGGACGGAAACACGCACGACAACACAAAACCGCCCGCCCTCACGGCCGACACACCGCACGTGAAATTACGATCGCACCGCCATGAGCGCGGGTAAACCACAAATATACCGCCCGCCAGCGCAAACAACGCCGATGAGAATTGACACGGCAGAAGCCATGGCGCCCACGTCCCTGCACAGAAACCATCCGCTGACAAAAACAATCGCACACAACATGGCCAACAAGTCCACACAGCAAGGCACGCACAAATACACAAGCACAGTACACATCCCGAAAACACCCCCCTGGACAAACAAAAAATACAAAGGCCAGAACACCAGACACAACACACCTGAAAACAACAGACCATGAGGACACACCCACATAGGTAAGTACAAAAGCAGCACTCCCACAGACCACAACCCCTTGCAACATTGCAAACTAGAGAGGAGAGGAGAGGACACAGTGACACAGCAAGGACAGCAGCACACCACAGAAACGCACACATCACAACCACCACCACCACCACCACCAAACACCGGCACCACAAACCCCCTGCACATTACACAACACACACCGCACCAGCACCACAAACACCATGGCACCACAAAGAATGCCCAAGTTCACGCCCATTGAGCTGACGGTCATGGTCGACGAGATTATCAAGGTGCACCCACAAATCTATGGGAACCTGGTCCAGCACACACCACTAGCCACCAGAAACAGAATGTGGAACCGGATCGTAGACCAGGTCAATGCAGTCGGGACCCTGCCCAGGAACAGAGTTGAAATCAACAAACGGTGGAATGACGCCAAGAGCCTGGTCAAGAAGAAGGAGAGCAAGAACAGAGAGCTGGCTGCCGTCACTGGCGGAGGGAATCCCGCGCTCTTCAAGACCTTCAAAGCGTGGGAGGAGAAGGTGCGAGTCATTATACATCCGGAGATCCTCGCCGGATTACCAGGGGGAGTGGAGGCTGGTAAGTACAAACTAATGTATACCAGCACACCGCTATGTACTCACATGCACTACCACCATGCCACAGCTCCCAGGGACAAACACCCCCATGTCCAGCACACAATACACAACACATCACACACACATGCAACAGACACCACCACACACAGCCCAAACCTAACAACTGTAAGATACGTGGGGGCATGTGTACACTCAGCCAGCCACGTAACCACCAACAGGTCCCCAAGTATGCCAGAAGCGCCACAACGAGCACCCACCACACCCATGTGTCCGCCATAGCTGCACTAACCGACAAGTAACAGGTAAGTGGCAGGAACACAAAGTGCAGTGGGTGGGAGGGTGGACAGCTCAAGTACAACACACACCAGGCCCCTAGTCCCACAGCACAGCAAGGAGGAGCATCCCCCACACCCCACACCCACGTGTCAGCCACCGCAGTGCACACCGACAGCCGAAAGGTAGACATCACGGTCCACAACAATCGGTGTCAGTGGGTGTCCAGCCATCACCACGACCCACAACACCGCCCCCACCCCCACAGACCTGCAACATGGAGCACCCCCGCTTAGAACCATGTGGCATCCAGTACAGTGCACGCACGAACAACCTGCAGGTGGGAAACTGGACAGGGCTGGATTACTGGAGGCATGAGGACCGTAACACGACCAACACATGGGACATGTTACGTAGCAGACGAACACGCAGCACCGCCCACTGTCACGAACAAGTGAACAATGTGCACACGGACATGAACCACAGACTCACACCCCACATGACCCATCACAGACACAGCAACACCCAAGGAGCCACGTCTGCATGCACAAGCCACACTGAATATAGTACCACACGGCAGCCACTGTGCAACCCATCACACACAACCGAAACACCATTGAAGTCCTGTCCATGTAGCCCCTACTGCCTGTCAACCACACACCCCACAACTACGCCTATGTAAGACAAACAACACTAGACGCAACAGAGCGGAACAACATAAATGCACACGAACACCACTGAACCCATCAAACACACAGACACACCATGCACATACAACATACCATCCATCCCATCCGTCAGCCCCAGTCTCATGAAAGGCATGTCACCCGCACAGCTGCCACACATACAGCAGTCACGCTAAGATACATGCCCATGACCAACCATGTGCCAGAAGTCAATGAAGCGCACGCCACACTGTGAGCAACAACACACAACATGGGCCACACCCCCCGAGCACTGCAGTGATGCACATGGCACAGGGCAGCACGCACACCAAGGAGATGGGACAACTGCAATACGTCGGGTGGCACACAACCATCACACACTCATAACGATGCGTCCAATGCCATGTCCAGTAATCACAACAGACAGCAAATATGCAGGGTATGTCAGGCATGCACACACCTCAGACCATGCACTGTCATGCTGCCACAACACATGTCACGTTCGGCACCCATGGCTCACAGCATGTAGCCCAAAAGCATATTCCATCCCAAATGCGTTTCTGGGGCATGACCCCCATGTTGCCATATGCGTTCCTAAGCGTTCCATTTGCACCCCAAAAGCATATTCCATCCCAAATGCGTTCCTGGGGCATGACCCCCATGTTGCCAAATGCGTTCCTAAGCGTTCCATATGCACCCCAAAAGCAAAGTACAAACCAGACCCAGGATGGGCCTGGAGCCCGCATACACCAGAGTCACAATAAGTAGGAGCACAGCAACACACCCATCGGCATAGCCAATCTGTCCCATGCCACATGTGCACAGCACACAGTCCCATTGCCAAGCACACACAACAACAGATTGTACAGCCACACACCCGCCTCCGGGACACACGTGCACGAGAGTGCACGAACGGAGAATGTCAGACAACCAATACAGACTTCGCCAGGTGCAACACAATAACAAATCTCATTCTCTCCACAGGTGACGAACTGCTGGATGCTGGGGATGGAGACAGCAGCCAGCACAGCCAGCCTACAAGCCCCCAACGAGGACACACGGATGTGGAGGATCTGTCCTCCTCTTCGGACACGGACCACCAAGCAGGCCCATCTAGTGTGGCAGGGCCCAGCCGCTCCCCAGGACCCCTCCTACCCACCAACCCATCATCCAGGGCTGCTGAACATTCCCAGCCCCCTGCTGCCACTGTCGTTGCGGCCACACCCACGGTCATTGCGGCCACACCCACGGGCATTGCGGCCACACCCACGGGCATTGCGGCCACACCCACGGTCATTGCGGCCACTACCACTGCCGCAACCGCCACCACGTCTTCGCTGGCCCCAGCCCCAGCGCAGGTGGTGGCCCGGACGACTGGATCCACCCTGGGAGCCAGGGCGAGGACCGTGGTGAGCAATGTGGCTAGTGGGCAGGCCGGTGGCAGCAGGACTGGTAGGAGGAGCAGGGTCAGGGAAACGCCAGCCTCCCTGGGAGCCATGCCCTGCCTCAAATGGCCAGAGTCCTTGGGGCCTATGAAGAGGCCCAAGGACAATGGGCCAGGTCAGCTACAGACACGCGTGAGGTGCTGGGGGTGCTGAGGTCCATGGACGCCCGTATGGGCCAACTCGTGGACCTCATGGGCCAGCTGGTGGTGGCGGTGAGGTCACAGCCAGGGACAGCAGCTCCCCTCCGCCACCACCTGCCGGGGCGCAGGGTCGAGCAGCAGTGTCCAGTTCCCCTGCGTCCACAGCCAGTGAGCACACCTCAAACACCAGCATGTCGCAAGCAGGCACCCCCTCGCAAACGTGGAAGGGGCCGTCCGAAGTGGAAACAGATCTCCCGGGAGGACTTCGCACGCTCCAGACGCAAGTGAGGCAGCCAGCCAGCCTTCCTTGACCACCCACTGCATTGACTTGGACTACGATCCCACTCCACACAGCCATCTGGATGGCATGTGTGTGTTGGACTATGGACATAGAACCAGTGGGTACACCCTGAGCATCACGCAGCCATGAGCGACAGCTCATTGTCACTGCACGCACCACTTTTGTCATCACCTTACACACAATCACATGTCACAGTTTGAAATAAATGCACCTCTTCCACAAACTGCTGTCTGTGCCCTGTGTTTTAATTGTACGGAATACAACGGCCACCTTGAGCGGAACGGCACCTGATGCGTGGCATGGCAATGGAACCGGAGGGCCTGTAGGGACCTAGGGGTGGGAGACAGAACAGGAGCACATTCAATGAGTGTGTCACACACCCATCACACAGTACATGTCAACAACTACAAGCAATGTACACACATCGCACAGAGCAATAGGGCACAATGCCACAGCCACCATCAGTGGCATACTAACCTGGGCATGGAGCGTTGACACACAGCACGCAGTGAACAAAAGGCCACCCTGACACAGCACACACACACCTGCACAAATACAGACACATCAGCCGTCGTACATGGACACTCACCGCCAAGTGAAGTAGCGGGCGATGAGCTGCTGGCGCACATTCCCAGCTTCCTCCTCTCCGCTGTCCTCCTCACTCGAGCTGTCCTGGTCTGCGGGCTGGGGCCCTGGTTGATCTCCGTCATCCACAATGAGGGGGATCTGCTTCCGAATGGCCAGATTGTGCAGCATGCAGCACGCCACCACTATCTGGCACACCTTCTGTGGGGAGTACGCCAGCGCACCCCCGGTGCGGTCCAGGCACCTGAACCTGGACTTGAGGAGGCCAAAGGTACGCTCGACCACACGTCTGGTCCTCCCATGTGCCTCATTGTAGCGATCGTCTGCTGGGGTGCTAGGATTCCTCAATGGACTGAGCAGCCATGCCCCATTCGGGTACGCAGAGTCACCTGGGTGTGAGGGACACAGAGAACCGTTGCTATTCCAAATGGACAGGGGACAGCATCGCACAACCAGCACGCTACACCACTCCACATACTCACCGACAATACAGCCACGATCCTGTTGCAGATTGGACATCAGTCGTGGCAAGATGCTGTTGCGCATTACGTGTGCGTCATGGGCCGAGCCTGGGAACTTTGCACACACGTGGGTTATCACCATGTCCGCAAGGCACACCACTTGCACATTCAGGGAGTGCGTGTGCTTCCTGTTGCGGTACAGGTGCTCAGTGGCCTGTGGTGGAACAAGGCCAACATGTGTGCAATCAATGGCACCAACGACGTGTGGGATCCTGCCAAGGGCATAGAATGCACCCTTCACTGCCGCCAATTCACGAGCCCTGGGGAATCTGATGTACCTGTTTCGGTACAGCATCATGGCTGCCAGTACATCCCTCAGCACCTTGCTGAACATGGGCTGGGACATCCCTCCTCCACTGCCCACTGTGTGCTGGAATGACCCAGTGGCGAAGAAATGCATGGCGGCCATCACCTTAGCCGTGGGGGTGAATGCTGTCGGATACACCCTGCGGGGACGGAGATGGGGTTCCAACATGGCACACAGTCGATGCAGGGTTGGCCTGTCCAGCCGAAACTTCCTTATGACCTCAGTATCCTCCATGTCCGCCAGCAATTGGTATGGGCGGTCAATGTTCGGTCTCCGCCTAGGGAAGATGGCAGTGGACACATGTCAAAGCAACACAACACATAGCAATTTCGCATTCACATCACTGACATGACTGAGCAAGCACATGAGTCACAGCCCAGCTGTCAAGCAGGGACGGCACGGCCACAATACACTTACACAGGTCTCCCACCAATGGCAATGGCTAGTGATGCAAACCACTGCCATGGTCATGCACATGGGGATCTAGGCCCCAATGACTTGCGGGGCGTGCTGATGGGGACTGACTGCATATTCGTCAAGCGGCAACGCCACGGCAACATGAATGTCTGCTGAGCATGGCACTGCTTCCGAGGCTGGATGAGTATGGCACACGACGACGACGATGTGGGCACAGGCTGAGCGGCCAAAACAAGTGGGACCTGTGGCACGAGGGGATATGAGACAGTAGTAGGTGTCAGCACTGCACCCTATGTACAGCACTGTACGGATCACACCTCCCGAAACATTGACAGGTGTCCACATTGACAGCCCCATGCCAAGACGGCTGTGTGCTTGCAGTCACACGTCACAGGTGAGAGGTTACATTGCACGTGCCAGGTGGCAGACGTACATAGTGGGAGCTATCATGTGTGTGCATGTGTCTCCTGTTCAGGATCCACCAGATGGGCGCTGACTCTGTACTGACCATTGGACACAGCATGTTCCGTGGAAGGCTTGTGTGTGTGGGATGGTGGCACTGGATGTGCCTCCGTTGGGTGGGGGGCCATGCACAGGGCGGGTACGTCGATGATTGCGCATTGTTGGTCACGGTGGGTGCACCCACTAAGATGTGTTGCCCTGTGTACAATTCCTATGTCCGCATGATGATGGACTGTAGATGTGGGCAGACTACACATTGGTCGATGTGCTGTCTATGTGCATGTGCCTTCACACCAGGCACAGCTGCCCCTGCACATGTGACCCCTGCTGGACTCGCTGCTGGGTCTGTGGAGCTGATGCACCTTCTGTGCGTGGGGCGGACAGCTCACCTCACTTCCCTCATTGCGCATGTCATGACTTTGCCGCAGGTGACATGGATCATGGAGGGCCCACATGTACGCGTGGGTAGGCTACACATGTTTGTTCACTGGTCGCCACCCCCAGTCAGTGTTTCGAATGGGAAGGTTGTTGTGCGTGTGGTATATTCGATGTGGCGGATGGGCGGGCCTAGGTGCGGGCTTACATTCCGGACATGGGGGGGTAGTTGGATTGGCGACTAGTTGCAGTACACACGGGACACGTCTCTTCCTTTCCACATCTGGGTCATCCCTTGTACTCACTGACAGTGATACAGTCATCTTCGCCCCAGCCCTCATGTCCTCCCCTCGCTCCCCCAATATGCATGTGCACCTGCGAGGCTAGCGCTTGCACAGGCAGCCCCAAGCTCGCACCAGAGAGGGCAAGGAGTGTATGTGTGGGTCCAGTTGCACGAGTGGGCTGTCTCAGGGTATGATGTGTGGCGGGACGCCGTCCACCTGCGTGGTGCCCCAAATGGAGACCCGGCCTGCATGGACTATGCATCACAGTCTTCGCCTTCCGGATCCGCCACCTGCGACACCCAGTGGCTGTGGCTGCCCCTGCGGCCAGGCCGCGTCCGTCTGTGACTGATGGCCCACACATTCACTCTTTGGCCTCTCTGGGGAGGGCTCGGGGGTGGTGGCGCACGCGCTTGCACTTAGTCGCAATGGCATGTGGCGTGGTTGGTATAATGGGCAATGGATGGGATGGTACGAGCCACCTCCCGTGATGTCAGTGCTGCTCGTGCTGAGGTGCGTCCCCACTACACTTCCATTTGACTTGTGCCATGCTACACGTTGATGTTCTATTGCCTGCGTGATATGACCAGGAGGAGCGCGAGGAGACCTCTCACACACCATGCTCCACTGCCATCCCGTGCCCTGTATCGCCTGTGCGGATTGACTATGTTGGGGTTACACCTGGTCGACAGGGGCTGTGTGTGCCTTGTCAAGGGGCATGGCGGGCGCACAACAGGATCCAGCTAGTCCACGGAGGGTGGGCTGACGTGTGCGCCTGGTTCCGCATTGTTCGTGTGCCCGGCTGCTGTGCACACACGTGTTCACTTCCCCCCGACAGGTGTCCTCTCACAATGCCCAGGGAAGCGGTGGTGTACTGTTCATGACCCCTCCCAACACGGCGTGCTCCAACTTGGCATGTGCGCATCTACCCGTCGCACCCACCCACCTGAGCACTGCGTCCATACGACTTCACACGACACATGTGTGTCTTCCACAGTTGTGCTACTCATTTGCGTTGACATCCAATACCAGTGGACTACATGGTCATGTCACGACTGCCGTGTACTTCACATACTCTCATCCTCTCTCATTCGTACTTGTGAAATGAGTCAGCGGAGACAGTTTTGGTTTCAAACATTATATTGAGTCTTCTGTCCTCTGTGATGCAGTATAGTGGACACTACTGGCAGCGGAATACATGTTGAGGATATACTGAGCATGATTACAAATGGGATAGGGTGTGGGGTTACATGTGATTGGCTGTTGCATGTGGGATGTGGGCTTCAGAGTTACATCTGCTTGGCCAAGGCTGTGCTAATGTACATTTACGTTTTGCTGCGGAGCTGCGGACTTTGACACAGACGGTATACAAGTAGCCTACCAGACCGCTTGGCATCATGGGCACAGTCCATCTCAGTTCCATGTGACAGGTTTGCTGCGGTTGTTCCTCATGCACGCGTGCATGTGAGATGACATCAGGGCATGTGCTTGCGTGCATGCAGCGGCGTGCCACTTGTTGTTGCAATGTGGTGGTTACTGGACATGTCACAGTCACTGGGGTCGTGTTGTTGTTGTTTGCACTTGTCGTCCGTGCAAAGGTCCTGGTATGGGATTCCCGGGCGGGGGTGGGAGGGGTGCAGCACCCACAGACTCCAGGCGACCTATTCATGTCCACTGAGCGGTGTGTGTGTCCATGGGCGCTGGATCCATGTCGTGTCCTGGTTGTTCGTGCAGTTCCGTCCATGTGGGTGCGATACACAGACCCCATGCCACTGCCTCCCACGATGCATGCGGTGTTCCTGGATGTGATGGGGAACAGTGTGCATGTCCCGGTCATATCCGATGTCATGGCGATGTCGTTGATGGTGTGGTAATTGTTGCCGGTCGTTTGGTATGGCTGTTGTGGTGGTGACTGGCCAGTCCGTGCGGAAGCTAAGCATGGGTGCGGGGTTGGACATCATAGGTCAATCGGGGAACCTGCGTTGGGGTCCGACGAATTTACAGGTTGTCAGGTATGCGATGCCGTCCAGCAGGGCTTCCATGTCATTGGTGGTGTTTATGTTTGCCAGCCAATGTAGCGGATGGTGGCTGTCAAGGTGTTGTTCGTAAGTTGTCCCTTGGAGGACCATGATGGGGCATGCTGGGTGACATTCGATGTAGCTGTGCTCGATGATCCATCGTGTGGAGGCACAGTGGTCCCATTTCAGTGCGGGTGCGATGTTGGCCACATACGCCATGCGCCCATAGGCAGAGCAGGCCCTGTCGTGTGCGTCCAGAGGGAGGAGTAGTGCTAGCAGGTCCGCCTTTAGACATGCCGGGTTGGAGAGACACATCTCCACGGGATGCTGGTAGGGACACCTCCAACAGTAGAAGACGGGTATGACGCAGCTGAACAATGTGATGCGGTAAGTCAGTCGGTAACTTACGTTCAGCAGGGACAGGGGTTCGCATCCCAATATATGTATCAGGTTGGTTTTGTACAGCTTGACCTGTCCGGCGTAGTTGGGTAGGTGTGTTGCGGTTGCCATTTTGCAGCGGTGCGTTGTGGTGGCGTGCTCCGGCTGTGTGTGCAGTCTGCAATGTGCACGCTCCGAGGTTGCTGTGAGCTCTGTGTAGTCGTAGGGAGACAGGACTTGTGTTCTGTTGGCTTGTGCGGAGGACACGGGCCCTCATCCCACATGCTTCTCAGACAGTTCAAGGTCAGTGATGTGTGACTCCTTCCAATTAACTTGCATGGGGCCGACATGGGGGAGTGTTTTCTTTATTCTTTCCCGTCTGTTGTGTTCTTCTGTGATATGCGCTATCTGCCCTGTGGTCGGTCTCCTCTGCATGCCTGTGTTGGTCTTTTATTGGACAATGGCTGTATTCACCGGCTTCTTTGGTAGGGCTGTGGTTTCGGAGTTGGAATGGAAGGTCATTCAGTGCTGTCTGCTCTCCCTTGTGTGGGCGGCAGGCTGCCTTTCCGCTCTGCGTTGGGCCTTGTGTGTGAGTGTTATTCTTGGGCCACCTGTTGTCGGTCCCCGGGCTCTTTGGTGTTCCGTTTTGTATGTCTTGTTCATATGTGCAGGGTGGTATGGGTGTTTCAGTGTGGTACTGGCGTTCCTCTTCCCGAAGGGGCCCTGCTTCTCCTAGTTGGTGTTGCCGCCGCTGTGTGCTTCGCCATGTTTGTTGCACTGGGGTGTGTCCTGCTGTTGCGTGACTTCACTGACATGTGTGCGTCGGTTGTGTGACGTTGGGTGTTGTCCGTGAATTGGGCGTTGGGGACATGTCTGTGGCAGGCCTGTCACGTGTCATGTGCATTCGGGGTGGGGCTGGTGTGTGTGCTGCTTGGTTGTGTCCCTGTGTCTGTGTGCGACGCATGCATGGCGCTGCGGTTGGCCTCTGCGTTGTGCGCATGTGTGGCAGCGTCATCGCCGCTTTGGGGCCGTGACGGGGTGGTTGGTTCCTAGTCCCAGGTGGTGTGTACACATGTGTTACGAGATGTTACAATTTGGCCTGTGTGTCATATGTGGATGCTATGGTAGATGTGTCGTGTACACGCGGGGTGGGGGTTGTCCGCTTTTTCCGCCCTTGCACTGTGTGCGCTGTTTGCGTGCACTTGTTGTATGTGTGCCTACCTGCGTCTTCGTGGTACGTTGCGTCCTTGGTGGTGCATCAGATAGAGCATAGGGAGGGCCTGCAGTGCTGGATTCATGCTCGGGGTGCCGCTTCTTCGGTGTCCGTGCTCGGCGTTCGTGTTACCGCTTCGGTTTGACGTACGGTGTCTCTTAGCCGTGGGTTCAGTTTGTGTGCGGCATCGTAATTTGTACGCCGGGCGGTACGTGTTTCGTCGGACGGTGTGTGTCAATTGTGCTGCGCCGCTACGTGTACGGGCGCACTTTGATGGCGGACGGTGTCGCTGGCTTGCCGGCGGTGTTTGGCTGACTTTTCGCATCGTAATCGGGCGGGCGTGTGGACTGCTGCGTGCAGGCGGTAACTGGTGGTTTTTGCATCCGCCAGCACGGCGGTAGTGCTTCAGCCCGACATCCTAATGGGCCCCTTAATGTTTTAATTTATTATAGAATGTTTTTTTATATTTTAAATTATTGATATATATTTTATTTTTATACAATTTTAAAGTTTTACAATACATTAAAGATAATAGTTTATTAATTATTTAAAATTATATATATATATCATGTGATCAAGGTCCGGACGGACCGAAACGCGTAATGGCCGATCAATAAACAAGTTACGCTTTGTGCACAGAAACTGTGGTCCGCGTCTGCTTTCAGCAATAGATTGAAGGGGAAAAGAGCAGAGGATCAAGATATATATATATATATATATATATATATATATATATATATATATATATATATATATATATATATGTATAAATTATTATGTTTGTGTGTTTATCTTTTTTCAATTAAGTTTATTTGTTATATTTTGTTAAAATGTATATTAAATTTAATTAATTTTGTTAAACTTAATATTAATACTTAATATATTTAATTTATATTATTTTATTTTTTATATATGTTTAAATCGAAATTTTTACATCTATATTTTTTACATCAATATAATTGATTCGATATTTTTGTACTTACCTGTGTAGGTATGGAAGTCGATATTTTTGTAGTCTATATTTTGTTTTCGATATTTTGAACATCAATATTTTTGCCATCGATATTCTATCAGTGAACCATTGTGAATGATGTAAGGTTAGCCCTATTACAGGTGACATAGCATAAAATGCACTTATGATACAGTGGATGTTCAAAATGTCACATTGGTAAGTGGGGTTTATACACAAACAAGAGTGAGCAAGTGAGCAAAAATGTCTAGTAACATCAGATTAAATGGCTACATTTTAGATTAAAAAATATCCCAAATGTATTTTGATTACAAACTACTATTTCATTCATGCTAAAAGTGACAGATTTGCATGATGTCTTACTCTTTCACAAATGTGCGTGTAAAACAGTCTGTTTTTTGGAAAATATTTGTGAGAGGCATACCATTTTTGAAACAACACAGACAGGAATGTGTACACATTGGCGACAGAGTAACACATACCCAAACCCACGTTTCAATGTCCTTTGTTATCTCCAGATGATAAATCAATGATGGAGAACAATGGGATACTTAAAGGGACTTTTGCAGATGGAATGTTCCATCAAATATATGTTGGAGTATCCCATCTAGAAAACTCAAAATCAGGCCCAACGTATGACTCAATAGGCAAATTTAGAAATGTATCAGGTGTAATATGTTGCATATTGTGAATTACATTTGAATATCTGATGTACAAATTATATATGAATCGTATGTGATATTTACTGTGAAGTTGTACCACTTTTTGCTTAAAGTGAAAGCCAGCATATTTTGTAAAACAATTTCACAATGGTAAAACAAACTTCAAATAACTAGAAATATTTAGGAGTCAAATCTGACAATGTTTTTGCTCTGTACTGAAGTGGATTAGAAATGTATCAAGGCCTATGTATTTACTTATGCTGTAGAAGTCATTTGTCAATCCACCCAAAAATATTTTTCTTAATTTCTTCCACAGCATACGTAGTGCATGATACATTGATAAGCTACTTCAGTACAGAATCTATGTAATACATTTACATTTGAAATATACTTTAGTTACTTAAAGTAAATGTTACCATTGTGAAATGCAAAGACAAAGGAAACTGCCTTTCAGTTTATACAAATATTGGTACAACATTGCAGTATTTGTCGAACATTGACTCATATTTTACTTTTTGTGAATGAAAATAATACAGATTTTTTGGCCTTGTAAACACATTGTACAAAGGTATTTTTGGTTTATATACTTTTTGGTGACATACGTTCACTATTCTAAACAACAAAGCCCAACCATTCAGAGGTGTTAATCAGTTCCTGGAGAGAATTAAAAATGGGTAAAAGACAAGATCATACATGATATAGGAGTTATTATGGGGAATTACAAAACTGTGACCAAATGGTTTCTGAGGCCAACAGCTTGACATCGTCTTTGGAGGCCCCCACAAGCGGCCAGTCCCTAGTGGTGGCAGATCCTACTGCATAAGTTCCACGTGCATCCTTGTCCACCACCCAGATACCCATCTCAATCCTCCCTCTTGCTCCCCCCTGTTTGGCCAAACCTGCCCCCTAAAAGGCGTGGCATCTTCTTTGCTGCAGGTACCTCACCCCCTGTCCTCCTGGCTGCTCTGAGTGAGGAGGCTACGGACCTCTTATGAAACATCTCTGTAAGCCAGACTGCACTCCTGAATGCCATCCAGGGGCTTAGTTGCCACATGATACAAGTGTTAGCATACCTGGAAGGCATTCATAGTGCTACATCTGGCCTGCAATGAGCATTTATATGACAAGCCTCCTCACTGACCGCAGCCTCCCAACTACCCAAACTTGTGCCCCAACTCGGGCCCCTTCCACATCCCAATTCCCAGTTTCCAGCCCTGTCCCAAGCACACCCACTCCTTTTCAAGCACCCACTACAATGGAGACAAGCAGCACATGCAGACATAAACACACCAAGAAGCACAACCACATACCCAAACAACATACAGTCACCACACACACACTCTACAATCATCGCACCTACACTCACTACACCTACCACACCCACTACCATGTCCACCACCACCACACCCACCACCACACCCACACCCAACTCTTCCACCACACCCACCACCACAACAACCACTACACCTATAATCACACCCACCATCATACCTACACCACCACCACACCCACAATTACCACACCCTCCACCACCACAACGCCCACAACCACCACTACCACACCCACAAGCACCACCACAACCACCACACCCACAAGCACACCCACAAGCACTACACCCACCACCACACCCACAAGAACACCACATCCACACCTTTTACCTCAATAGCACACTCATCCAAAAACACACAAGCCTAAACTCACACACTCACCCGACCAACATACACCTGCTAAGAAACACACACCCAAACATACAAAACTTACACCAGACCATCATACAACTGCACAACAGACAGACATGCACATCTCATTTTCCTGCTCCCTCTACCTCCAAACCCAGTCCTCTTCTACCCCGCCTACCCTTTATTCTAGTTCTGCTTTTATTTCTGCCCTCCAAAGCCCAAGCCCACACCTCCCACCACTTCCAAACACACCCCTCCCAAACTTACCCCTCCTAAGAAAGCTCATTGAGGTGCGTGCTCTCTGCCCACTAGATGCCCCTTCCTGAGGAGGCTCCCGTTGTCAGTAACATAGGAGGCATGTTTTCACCAAGGGCACAGCATTCAGAGACTATTGGTTCTCTTTCTATTTATTTTATGAAGGTTAGTTGTTGAGAGAAATATCTCATGTGGATAATAAAACCACTATTATATTTTCAACATTAATTTTCATTTGCAATTGTTTGATTCCTAGAAATGTTTATGACTAAAATGTGAAGTACATATTTTTATCTACCATTATTACAAGAAATTTAACAGATTTTTTTTAATGTCTACTATGTTAAGTGCACACACCGGTTCAAATTATATGTGATAGTCATTTGAATTTAGGTGCAATGATTCATCATGATAATGGACACTTAAACCGACAAATAGATGTTTTAATTATTTTTTAAAGTGTTAATACAGGTGTGTTTAATTCAACTTGATAAGTGATAAGAATAAACACATATGCATTACACCTTAAAAAATAATGTGACGATTGAAATTTGATGAAATACAAGAATTGCACTAGGGGAAATGTTACATGGAATAATATGTTAATTGATTCAAGTTTGGGACTGACATTAATTTTGCAGGCATTTAAAAATAAATGTTACAACTTGTCTAATGCAATTTTTACATTATGTTACATTTCACTTATCACAATTATGTGTAATGCATATGTTTTTAATTTGACAATTCACGCAATTTATTTCAACACACCTATATGGTCACTTTTTGATTTTTGGATTGATGTCCTTTTATGTGTGAGTGCCCATTTATTTGAAGGCAGCTTGCATCAAAATAATTAAAAATACAATGTAATAATGCAGGTGTGTTTCTTTAAATTTCTTAAATGTCAGCATTACTCACATATGCATTGCACATTGGTATGCTATTGCTTGTGAGAAAGATTTAAAAATGCAAGAGTCCATAGCTATTGTAAATAGACAAGTCAAAAGGTAACAGGCAAAAGTGGACCTTACCTTTGATTCCGGCCATGAAGGGGTTGATTTTCTTCGTCATCAAGCAGCAGCTTTAGAGGCTTGAAAGATCGGGTCCATGTCGGAAAAGGAAGGGTGAAAGTGAGAAAAGGTGAGTTTCTGCCTTATAGGCCTTCTAATCCACCAACTCAGATGTGGAGGTTTTGCCGCCACAGTCACGTTGGCGGGAAGGCACATCTTGATTGGTCCGGCAGACAAACTGGCTGTCTGCCCTCCAACAGCCGCTTTACCCATGTCACCGGCGACATGAGTGAACAAACCTGGCAGAGTCGGCGGCACTCCGACGGTTTTTCGTCCATCGACCTGCCAGAATCTAAATAGAGCAGGCGGACCATCTAGTAAGCGGCTGGGGAATTCAATGGAAAAACTACAGCGGGACAATTACCACCAAGATCTAAATCAGGCCCTAAGTTTAGACCTAAAGTCAATCTTCAGACCTGAAGTCTAAATTTAGACCTGAAGTCTAACTTTAGAACTGAAGTCTAAACTTAGACTTCAAGTCTAAGTTTACCTTTGTGAATTAGGCCCTCAGTGTGAATAACACCTCGCTGCCACAAGAAACCCAACTTCAAAGATACTTTGAAGCACTAACTTTAAACTAGAAGACAAAGCAGAGTTTCCAGGCATTTAATTCTTGAATGAAGACAACCAGGAACTTGATTTGAATACGGTGGAATCTTGTTTGATTATAAGTGTTATTCGTTAAGAAGGGAGTTTTCAGAAATATTGTTGACATCTCATTCCTCTATTGTTTTGATAATTTTGAGAGGAATAAGTAATCATCAAATGCATATTATGGGGACTAGTTAACTGAGACTGCGCAGAACACAGCCTGTGAAGAAGGGACATGCTGTCCCGAAACGCGTCGGCAGATTGTATTCGGTGTGGCATGCCGAGTTCTCGCAATAAAAGGACTGTTATCCAACCTTCACGGAGTGCGTTTTCAATTTCAGGGCAACGATCGAAAGATTTAACACGTGGCGGTCCGGCTGCGGAAGACTGCACCGCCCCTGAAATGGTTGGGAGTCCGCTGAGCCTTGGATCACGCTGGGTGGTAATAGCGGCGTGAAGGCAGCTGATTTGAAACTCGGATGCCACATTGAGGCCCACTGGAGGGTTTTAATTGTTGTGAAATAGACTGTTACGGCCTCAGTATCCACTGGAGGATATGAAATGCAAAGTTGCACTACCGGTCCCATAATGCTTTAGTTTTAAAAATACTCACCTGAGAGGAATAAGTAATCATCAAATGCATATTATGGGGACTAGTTAACTGAGACTGCGCAGAACACAGCCTGTGAAGAAGGGACATGCTGTCCCGAAACGCGTCGGCAGATTGTATTCGGTGTGGCATGCCGAGTTCTCGCAATAAAAGGACTGTTATCCAACCTTCACGGAGTGCGTTTTCAATTTCAGGGCAACGATCGAAAGATTTAACACGTGGCGGTCCGGCTGCGGAAGACTGCACCGCCCCTGAAATGGTTGGGAGTCCGCTGAGCCTTGGATCACGCTGGGTGGTAATAGCGGCGTGAAGGCAGCTGATTTGAAACTCGGATGACACATTGAGGCCCACTGGAGGGTTTTAATTGTTGTGAAATAGACTGCTACGGCCTCAGTATCCACTGGAGGATATGAAATGCAAAGTTGCACTACCGGTCCCATAATGCTTTAGTTTTAAAAATACTCACCTGAGAGGAATAAGTAATCATCAAATGCATATTATGGGGACTAGTTAACTGAGACTGCGCAGAACACAGCCTGTGAAGAAGGGACATGCTGTCCCGAAACGCGTCGGCAGATTGTATTCGGTGTGGCATGCCGAGTTCTCGCAATAAAAGGACTGTTATCCAACCTTCACGGAGTGCGTTTTCAATTTCAGGGCAACGATCGAAAGATTTAACACGCGGCGGTCCGGCTGCGGAAGACTGCACCGCCCCTGAAATGGTTGGGAGTCCGCTGAGCCTTGGATCACGCTGGGTGGTAATAGCGGCGTGAAGGCAGCTGATTTGAAACTCGGATGACACATTGAGGCCCACTGGAGGGTTTTAATTGTTGTGAAATAGACTGCTACGGCCTCAGTATCCACTGGAGGATATGAAATGCAAAGTTGCACTACCGGTCCCATAATGCTTTAGTTTTAAAAATACTCACCTGAGAGGAATAAGTAATCATCAAATGCATATTATGGGGACTAGTTAACTGAGACTGCGCAGAACACAGCCTGTGAAGAAGGGACATGCTGTCCCGAAACGCGTCGGCAGATTGTATTCGGTGTGGCATGCCGAGTTCTCGCAATAAAAGGACTGTTATCCAACCTTCACGGAGTGCGTTTTCAATTTCAGGGCAACGATCGAAAGATATATATATATATATATATATATATACATAACTTGCTCCATTTTACCGGGGCCTCCAACTCTGCAGGGCGGGCTCTCACACGGGAATGGAGAATCCTGTTACTTCAACACAAAAACAACCAGAGCCCACAGCTTCGCCTCCTTTCATGCTGACACTTTATTGGTCTCATATGCGTGGCAGCGTAAACAACTCTTTAAAACCTTACGCGTTTCGGCGCCATGCGCCTTGTTCACAGGTGAGTTACATTTAGTGTCCAAGTGGTCATGTGGTCCTAACTTGAAACCACTATTCCCAGAATGCATCACTATTCAAATTTTGCAGCTTGGCTCGACATCGTATTCTTTTTTGCATTAGTAGCATTCAATTTTTGTCAAAGTCACTTTTTGCTGTAATACTTCACGATGTATCAGGGAAAATAATTAAAAAGCATAGTGCACTTTGCTGCCACGCAGTAACTACTTGCTTGAAACGAAGGTTTGAAGTCTGCCAGAAAGAGGACAATACCTCCCTCGGATCCCTTTCTCTTTGCCATTACCAACTCGTCTTGGAAATCCACTGACTGGTAAGGTTACGAGCGAGTCATGCCCCTCCATTTGATACACATAACTTGCTCCATTTTACCGGGGGCCTCCAACTCTGCAGGGCGGGCTCTCACACGGGAATGGAGAATCCTGTTACTTCAACACAAAAACAACCAGAGCCCACAGCTTCGCCTCCTTTCATGCTGACACTTTATTGGTCTCATATGCGTGGCAGCGTAAACAACTCTTTAAAACCTTACGCGTTTCGGCGCCATGCGCCTTGTTCACAGGTGAGTTACATTTAGTGTCCAAGTGGTCTTGTGGTCCTAACTTGAAACCACTATTCCCAGAATGCATCACTATTCAAATTTTGCAGCTTGGCTCGACATCGTATTCTTTTTTGCATTAGTAGCATTCAATTTTTGTCAAAGTCACTTTTTGCTGTAATACTTCACGATGTATCAGGGAAAATAATTAAAAAGCATAGTGCACTTTGCTGCCACGCAGTAACTACTTGCTTGAAACGAAGGTTTGAAGTCTGCCAGAAAGAGGACAATACCTCCTCGGATCCCTTTCTCTTTGCCATTACCAACTCGTCTTGGAAATCCACTGACTGGTAAGGTTACGAGCGAGTCATGCCCCTCCATTTGATACACATAACTTGCTCCATTTTACCGGGGCCTCCAACTCTGCAGGGCGGGCTCTCACACGGGAATGGAGAATCCTGTTACTTCAACACAAAAACAACCAGAGCCCACAGCTTCGCCTTCCTTTCATGCTGACACTTTATTGGTCTCATATGCGTGGCAGCGTAAACAACTCTTTAAAACCTTACGCGTTTCGGCGCCATGCGCCTTGTTCACAGGTGAGTTACATTTAGTGTCCAAGTGGTCATGTGGTCCTAACTTGAAACCACTATTCCCAGAATGCATCACTATTCAAATTTTGCAGCTTGGCTCGACATCGTATTCTTTTTTGCATTAGTAGCATTCAATTTTTGTCAAAGTCACTTTTTGCTGTAATACTTCACGATGTATCAGGGAAAATAATTAAAAAGCATAGTGCACTTTGCTGCCACGCAGTAACTACTTGCTTGAAACGAAGGTTTGAAGTCTGCCAGAAAGAGGACAATACCTCCCTCGGATCCCTTTCTCTTTGCCATTACCAACTCGTCTTGGAAATCCACTGACTGGTAAGGTTACGAGCGAGTCATGCCCCTCCATTTGATACACATAACTTGCTCCATTTTACCGGGGCCTCCAACTCTGCAGGGCGGGCTCTCACACGGGAATGGAGAATCCTGTTACTTCAACACAAAAACAACCAGAGCCCACAGCTTCGCCTCCTTTCATGCTGACACTTTATTGGTCTCATATGCGTGGCAGCGTAAACAACTCTTTAAAACCTTACGCGTTTCGGCGCCATGCGCCTTGTTCACAGAGTGAGTTACATTTAGTGTCCAAGTGGTCATGTGGTCCTAACTTGAAACCACTATTCCCAGAATGCATCACTATTCAAATTTTGCAGCTTGGCTCGACATCGTATTCTTTTTGCATTAGTAGCATTCAATTTTTGTCAAAGTCACTTTTTGCTGTAATACTTCACGATGTATCAGGGAAAATAATTAAAAAGCATAGTGCACTTTGCTGCCACGCAGTAACTACTTGCTTGAAACGAAGGTTTGAAGTCTGCCAGAAAGAGGACAATACCTCCCTCGGATCCCTTTCTCTTTGCCATTACCAACTCGTCTTGGAAATCCACTGACTGGTAAGGTTACGAGCGAGTCATGCCCCCTCCATTTGATACACATAACTTGCTCCATTTTACCGGGGGCCTCCAACTCTGCAGGGCGGGCTCTCACACGGGAATGGAGAATCCTGTTACTTCAACACAAAAACAACCAGAGCCCACAGCTTCGCCTCCTTTCATGCTGACACTTTATTGGTCTCATATGCGTGGCAGCGTAAACAACTCTTTAAAACCTTACGCGTTTCGGCGCCATGCGCCTTGTTCACAGGTGAGTTACATTTAGTGTCCAAGTGGTCATGTGGTCCTAACTTGAAACCACTATTCCCAGAATGCATCACTATTCAAATTTTGCAGCTTGGCTCGACATCGTATTCTTTTTTGCATTAGTAGCATTCAATTTTTGTCAAAGTCACTTTTTGCTGTAATACTTCACGATGTATCAGGGAAAATAATTAAAAAGCATAGTGCACTTTGCTGCCACGCAGTAACTACTTGCTTGAAACGAAGGTTTGAAGTCTGCCAGAAAGAGGACAATACCTCCCTCGGATCCCTTTCTTTGCCATTACCAACTCGTCTTGGAAATCCACTGACTGGTAAGGTTACGAGCGAGTCATGCCCCCTCCATTTGATACACATAACTTGCTCCATTTTACCGGGGGCCTCCAACTCTGCAGGGCGGGCTCTCACACGGGAATGGAGAATCCTGTTACTTCAACACAAAAACAACCAGAGCCCACAGCTTCGCCTCCTTTCATGCTGACACTTTATTGGTCTCATATGCGTGGCAGCGTAAACAACTCTTTAAAACCTTACGCGTTTCGGGCGCCATGCGCCTTGTTCACAGGTGAGTTACATTTAGTGTCCAAGTGGTCATGTGGTCCTAACTTGAAACCACTATTCCCAGAATGCATCACTATTCAAATTTTGCAGCTTGGCTCGACATCGTATTCTTTTTTGCATTAGTAGCATTCAATTTTTGTCAAAGTCACTTTTTGCTGTAATACTTCACGATGTATCAGGGAAAATAATTAAAAAGCATAGTGCACTTTGCTGCCACGCAGTAACTACTTGCTTGAAACGAAGGTTTGAAGTCTGCCAGAAAGAGGACAATACCTCCCTCGGATCCCTTTCTCTTTGCCATTACCAACTCGTCTTGGAAATCCACTGACTGGTAAGGTTACGAGCGAGTCATGCCCCCTCCATTCCCGTGTGAGAGCCCGCCCTGCAGAGTTGGAGGCCCCCGGTAAAATGGAGCAAGTTATGTGTATCAAATGGAGGGGGCATGACTCGCTCGAGGTACCTACGTCACCAGTAGGTAGTTATAGTTAGGATCTCGTTTCTATTCGTTTGACGAATCTTCGCGAAATTTTCAAAACTAACGGCCCGCTCAGGTCAGCTCATGTCTTGAAAGTGTCGGGGTGATTCGTCAAGCGGGGGCTGAGAAAAAAGGGGGGTCCCAAAACGCATTTTCCCCATGTTAATTTCCATAGGAAAAATTGATGTCATCAGTGATGTCATTTGAGATGTCATTAGTGATGTCATCAGTGATGTCACTGACCATGTCATGAATGATGTAATATGTGACGTCATCAGCAGTGCATTATGGGCGCGAGTTATAGTTAGCTGAACTAACTATAATGGCGGAATTTCTCTGGTTTTGTACGAGTGAAATGTCCAACTAACTATAACGTCCCTGAAACCTGTGGTTTTTTCTGTGAATTTCTAAGGTTTTTAAATGCTAATTTCTAACTATAACGTCCCTGAAACCTATGGTTTTTTCAGTGAATATATATATATATATATATATCTTTCGTCATGGTCTCTCGCAATCTGCCGCTACAGCTCCTGAACGAAGGGCGCGTCGTCTGCAACGGACCTTGCGAGAGTTGGTCCGTAATCAACCAAAGTTCTCCCTTGTTGCCAAGGATGACGACGCCACGTGTAGAGTTTCCAGATTTTTATTTTTTGACCGCAATTGGACGCGTTTCGGCTGAACACAGCCTTGTTCACCAATGCCGAGGTAACATTACAAGCAGTCTTTTGTTCATTACATTCATCACGTGCTATTAGTCTGTACTAACTGATAGTGAAAACAGACTGGTAGTTTTTCATTTATCAACACAAATTTCATTTGTATACAAAACTCAAATGTTTAAATAAAATCAAAACCATATTGAAACATACGGCCATAAATTGTAACTCATGATTATTAGACATTGTTTTGTAAGATCTCATTAAGATCTTTGCACAAAACATTTTTGCACCAACCTAACTCAATTCGCGGTGATCTATTCACCCGCAAACGTTTACTTTTGTTGTTGCTAGCTTGAATTGTACAACTATCCATTATAGTAAATGGGTACATATCCACCTTTAGTGTTAATACACTTCCTACATAAATTCCTAATTGGGGGCGAGATTTTCTGCTAATTACGATTGATGTCTCCACCCTGTACACAAGCATCCAGCATAGTGATGGCCTGAGGGCGGTTAAACACTTTTTAGGTGCCAGACCCCTTAGACTGTGGCAGCACACTCAAATGCTGCTGAAAATGATTTAGAGATGTCTATTTAAACATTTGAGTTTTGTATACAAATGAAATTCGTGTTGATAAATGAAATCCTTGGCAACAAGGGAGAACTTTGGTTGATTACGGACCAACTCTCGTAAGGTCCGTTGCAGACGACGCGCCCTTCGTTCACGAGCTGTAGCGGCAGATTACGAGAGACCACGACGAAGGATTGCAGTAGCCGTTAACCCCCCCGGACGCCGGAGGGCGACTGACTGACGAGAGCACTGGGTAGTGGAGTGCTGTCTGGTGGGTCGGAGGACACCCGGAGAACGCTACTACACCCAGGTAAGGCTACGAGTGCAGTAAACGGGGAGAAGGGAAAGTCGCTGTATAAACTGAAATAAACCGAGGCGATTTCGCTGAGGTCAGCGACAGTTGTGGTTCAGAGGAATTGATTGATATGTCGACCACAGAGGTAAAGGAGCGGGAAGAGGCAGCCCTAGCAATTTGTGACAATAACATCATAAGCAAAAGGAGAGCACCCGCCGGTAGTAAGAACTTGGAGCAGGCAAATTATGTCATGTCCAGACTTAAGAAATTAGAGAAACTGAAATGTACAGAATTCTCTAAGTGGTGGGAATCAAAATCACTCCAAAGATATTTGGAGGTAAAGCGCATCCCGAGAGGACTGAGAATTTTAGTAGCTCCCAGTTACGAGGACCCCAACCCTGACATGCTACGCGAATGGGCAGATAACAACAGTGAATCCTCAAGAAGGATGTTGGCAATCCTTATCAAATATGCAGAGATAGACAGGAAAAAGATTCTTGAAGAAATTGAAAAATCTCTACATCCCTAGCAAAAGAACCAAACCAAGAACAAATTCAAAAATTCTTTGATGAAATGAAAGAACGAATGCAAAAACTTGAAACCAATAAAGGAAAGAAAAGCTCATAAATTCATTTGTGATAAAAATGATTACGATAATGGACAAATTTACACGTTTGCGAGAAAATTTGATAATCTACGTAGACAAAAACTGACATCAGAGAGCAAACTGCAACCGGAAATACATTCTGAGCAGAGCAGTCTGATGAGCTCAGAAATAGACACTAGCACTGATGACGGACCAAGTGGGCAGAAGAAAGGGCCAGTCCCAACGGTCATTGACGAATTGGATTTTTTACGTCTAGACAGGAGATTCAATCTCAGACCAAGGCAGCAAGTTTCAAACCCAAAGCCTCTAAGAGGAAGAGGCAGAGGAGCAAGAGGAGGAAAGGTGCTAGGAAAAGACAAAACATCAGAGAAAAAGAAATGGAACAAACAGTTGAAGAAATAGAGGCGGCAAATGACAATACTATTGTCAACTTAACAAACATTGTCTTATCGGATCAAGATGAAAGAATTATGAAATTGGGCTTATCCTTCTGTATTGACTCAGATATGGATTATGTACAAACACGTATCGATCTGTTTAAGTTTAAAGGATGCTAAAGTTAAAGAAACATTTTTGTCTCAGCAGAGATTAGACCAACCAGAGAGGCCAGTAAATGAAATAAGTCATGAAGGATTATCAGTGGCAGTTTTGAGTCTAATGATGGACTTGAGAGAACTGGAAAATGAGCATTTGCATGGTGAAACAACAACGCACAATGAGGAGACACTAGCAGTTGAGCAAGATGTTGAAATATACAGAGAAGCACCAACGGGCTTTAGGCTTAGATCCCGTTTTATACCCACAACTGGGAAAGATAACATTGATATTTACAGCGAACTAGTGACTAATGAGTTAAAGAACCTGCATACCTGTGTGAGCAATAAAAAGCATGTGAATACACAAAAGCATAAGGCATATCATGCACTAATTAAAAAGCTATCGACTAACAATGATTGTATTGTGAGAAATTCAGACAAAGGGGGCAATGTGGTGTTGTGGGCAAGAACCAAATACATAATAGAAGCGTATAAACAGCTGAACAACAATGAATGTTATGTAAAAATAACAAAGGAGGCCATGTTAACAACATACAGTGAATACAACTGTGAATTGCAGGAATGGCAGTCCAACTGTTTAATTAGCAGGGAGGAATTTTATGTATCTAAAGATAGACAACACAACCACACCCGTGATGTACCTTATTCCAAAAGTACATAACGATGCAGTCAACCCCCCAGGACGCCCCATAATTTCTGCTATAGGGAGCGCGTTTGAAAACACCTCAAAATACGTAGACTCGTTTTTAAACAGTTTTGCAGAAACCTTCCATCGTATATACAAGACACCAGTGATTTCCTTAGGAGGGTATATGATCTTCCTTGGGAGCGAGAATTTCTGCTAATTACGATTGATGTCTCCACCCTGTACACAAGCATCCAGCATAGTGATGGCCTGAGGGCGGTTAAACACTTTTTAGGTGCCAGACCCATTAGACTGTGGCAGCACACTCAAATGCTGCTGAAATGATTGAGAGATGTCTAAAGAGTAACTATTTCTTTTTCAACAATGAACTCTTCTACCAGGTATGCAGCACAGCGATGGGCACCTGCTTCGCCCCCAGCTTTGCGAATTTGCATATGGGCTGGTAGCAGGAGCAGGTGGTCCGAGTGAAACATCAAGAAACTTGGGACAACCACATAATACATTGGTGCCGCTATACCGATGATCTTTTTCTGGTTTGGAAAGGAACAGATAGTGAAGCAAGACACTTTTTAAACCAGATAGAGATCAATGATTTAAATTTACACTTCACTAGCAATATCAATTCCCAGAATGTGAACTTTTTAGATTTGACAGTCTATGTGGAAGATAACAAACTTGAGACAAAGCTGTTTAGAAAACCTACAGCAGGGAGCACGTTGCTACACGCAACAAACTTCCACCCTAGGAACTTAGTCAGAAGTATCCCATATGGTGAAAGCTTAAGAGTTAAACGGAATTGCAGCAATCCCGTAGAGACCAGAAAAGAGATTCTGATCTTGAAAGATCGTTTTAAGACAAGACGTTATCCTGAAGAATGCATCGAAGGGGCAGTTAGGAAGGCCAATAAACAATCACGAGAGCAGTTACTGTTCAAAACAAGTAATCGATAGAAGAGGAATAGTAAACAAAAAAGAGAAAATGTACATTTTAGAATGATAACACCCTTCAGCAGACAACAAGCAAGTATAAGAGCGGTTCTGGGGAAGTATTGGTACCTTATTAAGAAAGATCCATTGTTAAGTAAGGTAGCACCACGTAGCCCATCCATAACATTCAGAAAAGCCAAATCTATGAAGCAAGCCTTAGTCAGTAACATCCTGAAGGACAGCAAGACTAAAACACCTGCTACTTGGTTAAGTAGAAAACAAGGATTTATAAAATGCACTAAGTGCAAAGCTTGCCTTCATGGCAAAAATACTGAAACATATACATCAAGTCTATCGAGCAGAGTGAAAAAGATAAGGAGAAGATTCACGTGCAAAACCGAATATGCAATTTATGTACTTCAATGCCCATGTGGCTTACGCTACGTGGGCAGCACTATTCTTGAAGTGCATAAACGTGTCTTGCAGCACTTGCGTGCAATTAAAAATGGTGACCAAAGTTACCCAGTAGCCCGTCACTTTGAAGCAGTCCACAACAAAAACATCAAAGGTTTGACATATTTTGTCATAAACGCAGTGGAAGCAAGCATGAGGATGGGAAACTGAGAGAAAAAACTGAGGAGGCTAGAATCGAGATATATTATTAAGCTCGATACGAAAAGTCCAGGAGGTCTCAACATTGGAGAAGATCTCCATACACACTTATAACATAATGTGTGTATAAATAAATTCTGCAATCACTGTCCCGTTGTCCTATAAAAAAGCAGATTTTAATGGTTTTAAAACACGAAGCACTGTTTAGAGCACTTTATTTGACTGGGAATATAAAAATAACATAGGTTGTATTAGGTATCTCTGCCCACTTGGGCTGAATCAGATGAGTAGAACTTAACAGGAGATGATGTTTATCCATCTGTTAATATTAGACGAATCTGCAAATTGCCAAGGTTGTTCCATGATGAGAAAATTAGTTGTGTATATATCCTATAGCCCACTAGAGCTGAATTAGGAATTTTTGTAGGAAGTGTATTAACACTAAAGGTGGATATGTACCCATTTACTATAATGGATAGTTGTACAATTCAAACTGGCAACAACAAAAGCGAACTTTTGCGGGTGAATAGATCACAGTGAATTGAGTTAAGTCGGTGCAAAAATGTTTTGTGCAAAGATCTTAATGAGAACTTACAAAACAATGTCTAATAATCATGAGTTACAATTTATGGCCGAATGTTTCAATATGGTTTTGATTTTATTTAAACATTTGAGTTCTGTATACAAATGAAATTCGTGTTGATAAATGAAAAACTACCAGTCTGTTTTCATTATCAGTTAGCACAGACTAATAGCACGTGATGAATGTAATGAACAAAAGACTGCTTGTAATGTTGCCTCTGCATTGGTGAACAAGGCTGTGTTCAGCCGAAACGTGTCCAATTGCGGTCGAAAAATAAACATTTGGAAACTCCACACGTGGCGTCATCATCCTTGGCAACAAGGGAGAACTTTGATATATATATATATATATATATATCCACACAAATAGTCCAATGAGGCGCACACTCGGAATGATGATTTGCATGTGCAAAAGTTTAATACTCAGTTGCTACGCGTTTCGACAGTAACACTGTCTTGATCACACACCAAGGGGCCAATTCCGATCTCAGCCGGTAGAGCTCGAATCGGATTCGGCATAACCGGATCCGATTCGAGCCCTATTTCCGACCGATTCGGTACGCTGCGTCCGGACGAGCGAGTACGATGCGAAATCGCCGACCGACTCGTTCGGGCGTCCCAACCGCTCCGACCGACTCGCTCCCGGGTCGAACCGCACCGACCGACTCGCTCGGACACGACTCGCACCGCGTAATGGAGACATTCCCCGGCCGGGTAAGTACGATGCGCGCCGCGAGCAGTCCGACCGACACGCGCCGTCCGGCTCGAAAGAGCAGTCGGAGCCGTACTCGGGGTCCGTGTCGGACCCCTGTACGCGTAGCCCCGCGAGTCGCACACAGGGGACCCATGGGTCCCCCCTACCTGTGCGTGTACTGAGCGAGTCGCTTCGCCACGTACCCGCTGTAGGGGGTGCCCTTGTTCGCCTCGCACCCATTGAGGCAATGGTAGCCCGCGTACGCGTTGTACGACCGGGTCCCATTGACTTCAATGGGAGTCCGACCGACTCGAGTACGACAGCACACGGACGCATCGTACTCGTTCGGTCGGGCTGCACGGGTCCGAGTCGGTCGGAAATCTCTCCGGGTCCGGCTCGGTCGGAGAGATTTCCGGCCCGAATCGGAATCGGCCCCCAAGTGTTTACGTGATAGTGCATTACATAGGGATATGGTAACATAAAGAAAGGACTTCTGATACACAGTTCATCAAAGTACATTCAAGGCTGGCGGCCATCTTAAAGCATGTTAAACATGCAAAACTTATTATCACAATAAGTGCACAAGGTAACATGTCACATAATGCATGTTGTCATATCACAGCATCACATGTACAGGAACTTACTGTCAAATGGGACAAATAAAATAGAAACTTCGTTCAAAAATATCGGCAAATGGGATCCAAAACGGCAAAGTTGCTGCAAATGCCAATCCCACTAGTGCACACAAAATAAACCCAGCATAGAGGCAAAGAGAGTAAAAAATCAAGTGATAACTTCAGGGCAATGTCCGCATATAAACACACAGCCCCTTATCCACCCGACATGGCCATCCACAATGGCAATCAAAATAGCGGCCATGTTTGAACCTGGTTATTACGGTCGGAAATACCAGGGAACTGGAAAGTAAGATCAATGCATCACCCAGGATATGGTGTTGCAAGGCTAATGCAGCTGTGAAGGATTTTTTTTTTTTTGAGAGATGCTAACATGTGAGCATAGACGTAATCGCCAAGTTGCGCGCCGGCTCCCCGCATCTTAACATCACACAAATTCTAATCGCCAAGTGGCAAAAGATGTGTACAGAGATCCATATTACCACATTTAAAAATATACAAGTGAAGGAACATAAACTCTTATCTTAAACGATGTGCACACCCGAGCCCGGGGAAGAAAAGGGAAGGGAACCCGTGAAGTGTCCGCCAGCATACGGTGGGTCCCTTCCTTTCCTCCGGTGAGAAAAAATAATATGAACAAGTAAGTATACATTAAAATACCTGCGCGGAAATATACAAGGGCACATTAATTCATCAATGTATATATTTTAAGGTGCTATTAAAATGCTGTTAGTGTAACTAAATATTAGCCCTGGCTAAATTCTCCATTTTTATTGTGATGCCACCTCCTTTGAGATAGGACTTGACTATTCGGTCAATCTACCACAGTGAGTCAAAAAGGACTGAGGGACGGACCATGCTTCAGTTTCAAGCCAAATACTCAGCATCCTGGTCATCCTGGTTGTGGAGGAACACTTTCAATTTCACCTGTGGTACTGCTCGGTTGTCTTTGATACTGAAAGAATCTGAGGAAAAACCCTGGTAGAAGTTATTTATTTATTGTTATAAATAAGGAGAAATTCGAAATGTCTTTTTGAATTGCCCTGCCTACCCTTTTCCTATACGGTTCTAGATTGGAAGAAATGTAGAGTTCACTTTTAGCATGTAGTGGTTTCTGGAAGCAATAAACACGTCACATGACAAATTAAAGCAGACACGCTAAACGCCTACAATTGAATTAATTTATTGAGCCATTTGCATCTTCCATAGGTTTGCCGTCAGTCTGGTTAAAGGTAGATTTGTAGTTTTTCAGCTGCATGTCTTCACAAAATAGTCCATTTGCAGACATCTGTTCCCGCGTGCAGCTCACACAGCCCTCTGGCCTCCCTCCTCCTCTCTGTCATGGAGCTGTCAGTGGGCGTACAGTGCGCTACATCGGCAACTGATAGAGGGGATTCGGGGCATCTGGGAATTAGCAAATCACCTGAAGGACTACACGTGTGCAGATACAACAATCTGTGCTCCAGTAAAGTCTGACATTATTCCTTAACAAGACGCCGTATGGTCGGAATTTTAAAGTGGCCTCAGCTACACGATGAGCTTGACAAAAAGGCATGTACACATATTTTTAGACACAGTGCCACAATGACTTTGGTCACACAGATGAACAAGGATACTGTAGATGTCTCTTTAGAGGTCGAAGCAGAGTCCTTCCTTAAAAGATTATATAGATAAAATTGATGTGCTGCTATATTTCATTTGTTTTATTTCGTCTCCTCCGTCAATTGCAAACCTAACCTCTTTGTTTGCTGGAAAGCAGACTAATGTTTAACTGAGCTGGAGGGTTCTTGCGTTGTTAGGGTGTTTTTAGCAAACAGATATTAATGAACAATAAAGCACTTCGATGCACTGTTTGCTGAGGGAGTTTTTTTTACGAGAGAGAATGAATGGCCTCTAAAGAACTACTTTCTCAGAACGCCATTAAATACATCTATTTTGTATGCGAAGTCACCTTCAAAATGTGAAAATAAATATCTGCAATCGCCCATTGCGCAATATTGTGTAGTGTTATGTTCATGTTTCACTTTTAAATGGATTTGTCGTGTAAAAACTGCAGAAATGGTTCCGTAGGCACTTTTGCGAAACATAAGGTTTGAATTTTGGGTATTTTTAAATAAAGGGCCTCATTCGAGAATACTTTTTTTGGCTGCAGTAATGCTGCCCAGGCAATACCAATAATGCACGGTCTGCAATTACCCCAGTGGAGGTTTATCTTCCCATTAAGGCCATAATTAGGAGTGGCCTCTAAATACCGATGGGGCTGATAACTGAATTGTGAGATTTGGAGGAGCACTGCGGATGTGTTTATTTTGGCAATGAGATACGAATGATGAAAGCAGCCAAATCCCCAGTGTGAAAATGTGGCACGAAACGAGCAATTCATAATCAGGTCTCAAAAGTTCTTTAAATGAGAACGAGAGATAACCTGCAGTATCTGAGTTTGCACATATTATTAACTCGGACTTTTTCCCCATGGAAATGTCAGCAATTTAAGCCTGCCACAATATGCATTGGGAATCATTTATTCCGAATAAACATGGGCCTAGTGATATTGCACAACTCATAATCCGAAATCGGGTCAAACACTGTTTGCTTCTGTTTTCGGATTTAATGGGACACTCATAACGGAGTCCTACGTGATTAAGTTTCTCCACCCTCAAACGCATGGTTAAAAATCATGGTAATGTATTGTTGACCATGTATAAATGATAATTATCTGCAGAACCAGATCAGCCTGCAGTATATCAAATGATCTAAAAAAAATGGGTCTCTGACTATAAGAATGATCAAATTCCTTCTGAGATGCTTGTATCAAGCTTCCGTCTTCATAAGGGGCACGCTACTGCCTGGAAGTATGTTCTTGACGGTGCCTCATTTGAGAGGAGTCCACACAACTTCAAAGCTACCTTGTTGGATGCAGATTACAGATTAAAACCAATAATCAGATCTTTCCTCTGGAACTCCTTCACCTTCTGAAGACAGTCCTTCACCCAGTCAAACAAAAGCATCTATTTTACTGTATGCATTTGCAATTAGCCTTTTTTCGTCCCTAGATTCTGCTGAAATCCCACAAGGGTACTTATATACTTTTTTAGTGTATGCACCTTTCCAAATTGGCTTAGAGAGTAGGGATTAACCTCTCTACTTCCAGATCAGGATTGATCCACATCAAGCATTGTCTAAGGACAAACCACGATTATCTCCACAAGGCCAGATAGTGAATTACGAAACTAATTCTTAACTTCTTTTGCGGAGACGAAAATTCTGTGAGTTGGACTTCTCCAATGCAGCAATATTGTTTCTTTTCCAGATAGGTTTTTGCCAGGCCCACCTGGTACCTTATGAGAGGTCAGAACAAGTTAAATTGTTGCATTTTGTGGTAAACTAGTGTCGAGCCATAAAACTGAAGAACAGACAATTCAACAAAGGCTGTATTCCTTTAGGTCTATAGCCTAGAGGACTGGTCCCCACAGTCCAAGTCCACTTTCAGCCAATTGTGGTTGGGTTCCCAGCAGCAGGACAAGTGATCCCAAAGGCCTCTCATAAATTCATGTGGTCAACTGCAAGTTTCTCACAATAGAGCACACACTCCAATGTCTCTGGAGTTAAATCTGTCTTCATTTGTCTTTTGCAGCTGAGTAATGAGTGTATCTAGACTGAGATTGAGAGGGAAATTAGAACAACTGTCTCAGTATTTGGTGAAGTAGGGGAAGCAGTAATTCTTCAGAGTCCTCTCTTCCCGAGGCTAGAACATCGAGTCTGTAGGTTCAACATGGTTTATTATCGAAGGCCACTTAGAAAGGCATTGACAGATACTCCTAAAAACCTTCCCCAAACGGCCCACTATGTGCTCCACTTTCCAATTTACAACAATGTGATGTCAGTAAAGACCCATGAGACCTCATATATGCTCATATATGCTTATGAAGGTCTTGTAGGTCATATTCTGCCCAGCTCAAGATGACAAAGCCACGTAATCTCTAGAGCAATTATCTGAGCCCTCTACACAGGGATTCCACAAATCTCTGGCAAACAACAGGCTGGATGTGTGCTGCAGTTCACAGGCCATACTTTTCAGAGAAAGACCAGTGTATTAAAACTGATGTCTTAGTTGCTCCTGCAACTCTTATTACAATTCTCCTCCAGCAGTCCACCGTCCCATATGTGTGGGTGTACCCTTAAACATGATTGACTGGATAAAATATAAACATCTCATACTGGTCAGAATAGTTTTTTCAAAATGAGCTAATTTAAATTTGATTGCATTTTTGAGAAATGAAATTCAAAATTAGAAATCTTTTAAAATGTTTACTAAAATACATCATCTCCCTAGAAGACCCTTATGTAATTCAATATCTTAGGATCAGCATAGCTAGGGTTGACAGAACTCAAAGCTCATTGTGGAAATAGGCCATAAATAGGCCATATCAGACATTTATTAGTAAAATTATCTAACACTGTCCAAAATCAATAATCAATAGTCAGTTATGACAGGTCAACGTTTCATCCAGTCCAGTTTTAGAGGTTGCTTTGAAAGTGCAGTGATAGGATGTTAAAAGAGCAAACAGGGCCCTATTCACGAAGCATTTTGCCTACCTAATGTGTAATTAGGTACAGGAATGATTTCCTGTTTTGGCACATACATTTCTTTTACTAAAAAAAAGAGTTAGGGGTGGTGGTACTTGGCTTGTGCAATCTGTATTTTGAATTTAAAAGCACTGCGAATAGGGTGGACTCTTTGCATTTGCAAAATGTGGTGTTAGTAGCAGTGACTACCGCACCCAAGTTTGTAGACATAAACATACCTCTTAAAGAGATTCCAATGCTAGAACGTTACACAAATATACTATTATATCGTCTCCTACCAGGGGTAGAGAACCAAGGCTAGTGTTGTTAAACTGAAATTTATTTTCTCTAAGAAGGGTTTCATTTATTTTATCATTGACATCATTTATGGGGCACAAGGAGTCAGTAGCGGCTCCTGGAGGGAGTGCTGCGGGCGGTGGGGCGGGGAAGGGGCAGGGTTCGGGGTAGTAAACTCCGGCTTACGGCCGAACCGAGTTAAGTACATAAATAAATAAATAAAACAAATTCCATAGCGCACGCTGCATCGCAATCGGCGATGCAGCGCGCGCAATGTAATTCGTTTTATTTATTTATTTATGTACTTAACTCAGTTCGGCCGTAAGCCGCAGTTTACTACCCCCCACCCTGCCCCTCCCCCGTCCCGCCCCACCGCCCGCAGACTCCCTCCAGGAGCCGCTACTGCTAGGAGTTGCAGCTCCGACTCTTCGCTTTCCCCTTGCAAATCAGGCACTGCCTAGGCGACCCCTGACCTAGGAGGTTATGAAATCACTGCCAAGAACCCAGGAGCGGCTCACACACATCTGCCATCCTTGTTTTCTGTCCTATTATTTATGGTACTAACAGTGAATAATAGTTCATTATTGACTATTGGAATAATAATAAATGGAGTACCAGGAGCAGGAATGGAATTCACTAGCAGTTGAGGTAAGTAAAAAAAAGTTTAAATGTATGTTGTGTGTCTGCTTATGGGTGAGTGTGTGCATCTGAGCATTTGAGTGTGTGAATGAAAGTCAGTGACAGTCTGTGACATGTAATGAGTGAGAATGAGTGAGACTGAATGTCAGTTTTGAGTATGAGTTATTTAGAGGGAGTAAGAATGAGTGAGTAAGAGTAAGAGTGACTGCAAGTAAGTTAGAGTCGGTGGCTGAGAATAAATAAGAATGCGAGGGAGTGTTAGAGAGTGTGAGTGAGGATGCGTTACAGTGAGTAACAGCGAGTGAGTGTAACTCTGAGTGAGAATCAGTGAGAGCAATATTCAGTGTGAATGAGCATAAGTGGGTGTGGATTAGCAAGTGAAAATGAGAGAGTCAGAGTGAGTGAGAATAAGTGAGAATGAGGGAGTTCAAGCAAGAGTGAGTGCAAGTGAGTGTGAGTAAGTAGAAATGAGCCAGAGTTAGAATGAATGTGAGTGAGTGTGAATGAGTGAGAACGAGTGATTTAGAATAAGAGTGAAATCAAGAGAGTACTTGAAATTGAATGAGTGGGTGCACATGACTGAGAATGATTGAGTGAGTGAGCGAATGTAAATGAGCTTGAGTAAGAATGTGGCGTTATGCTTGCGAGTCTGCATTTGGACCTTGCATACTGAAGGTAATTGTTGCCTTGTGGACACATCTATGGCACAATTATTGCGCTGGCATACTGGAGGTAATTCTTAAAATGGTAGGCACCTGTGGCAAAATATGCCATGAGAAAACTAGAGGTAATGCTTGGCACATGGGTCATCCAAGGTAAAAGGCTGGTGCTGGCATTCTGGTGGCAATTTCTTGCCATGGGGTGCCCATGGAAAAATGCTGGTGCTGGCCTCCTGAAGGTAATTCCTGGCCTAATGGTCACTGTTAGAACTGGGGGTCTCTAGTTGGCTGAGGCAGTTACCTTAGTCCAAATAGGGACCCTTGCTTCTAGTCAGGGAAAGGAGGGACACCCTCGTTGATAACCCATGCTCACCCCCTGGTAGCATGGCACGAGCAGCCAGGCTTATCTTCAAGGCAAGGTGTAAAGTATTTGCAACCACACTCCCAGTGACACAGTGATAACACCACAAATGGACACCACACTGATGTATGAAAATAGCGGTATCTTTATCAAGCAGAAAAATACGGTAAGACCAAACGATAAAAATCCAACATATGCGTATTCGTAATATTTCACTTTGCCGGTTATTAGGCCAACAAACACTTGTAGGTTCTTGCGGTATTAATGAGCAGTTCACGATGCTCAAATGCAGTCCTAATGCAATGCTATGCAGTTCGTACTGCAGTTCGTATTATCAGACTAATGCAGTTCGTAATGCAAGAATAATGCAATCCTCAATGCAAGTAATCAGGCAGTTCGTAATGCAAGAATAATGCAATCCTCAATGCACGTAACCAGGCAGTTCGTAATGCAAGAATAATGCAATCCTCAATGCAAGTAATCAGGCAGTTCGTAATGCAAGTATAACGCACTCCTTAATGCAAGTAATAAGGCAGTTCGTAATGCAGGAATAATACAATCCCTAATGCATGTAATAAGGCAGTTCGTAATGCAAGAATAATGCAATCCTCAATGCAAGTAATCAGGCAGTTCGTAATGCAAGTATAACGCACTCCCTAATGCAAGTAATAAGGCAGTTCGTAATGCAGGAATAATACAATCCCTAATGCACGTAATAAGGCAGTTCGTAATGCAGGAATAATACAATCCCTGATGCACGGAATCAGGCAGTTCGTAATGCAGGAATAATACCAGGCCAATTGACGTGATTAGCGTGGGCACCACTAGGCCCCAACCACAGACAACAGTCCTGAACTTCCGAGGGCGGCCCCGGTACTGCCTGGCAGGTCCAGCCGCTCGAGGACTCAGCGCGTCTAACGCGATGCAGTGGGAGAGAGACGGGAGCACTCCGGTACTCCTCCTGCGCCTCCCCAGGCCACACACGCTTGCGGCTCCCGACTGGAGTCCAAGCCTTACCTGGGGGATGCGCTGCCTCGCTCGCTCTCGCTCCCCGCTCGTCGGACGTCCTGCTGGGCACTCCCGATGACGACGCAGCTCTGATGCAAGGCGACGCTGTAGCCGGACAGGTTATGGCGCTGCCTCCTCCGTTGCTGACGATCTTGGACAGATTCCTCTTGCGAACAACGATCACAATTACCTCACGACTTCCTCAACTTTACGAAGTCCTTCAGCACGTTGCGGCTCGGGCCGGCGGCGGCGACCTTGATCCGCAGCCTCAGTTACGATGACGGCTCGGGCCACAACCAGCTACACAGCAGCGTGGACGAGGATTCACGCTGCGGGGGCACTGCAGTCACGGGGAACTTTCCAACCAGTACCACGGACCCCACGGCAGTCTCAGGCTGCACACGCACACGCACAAAGCGTCGCTGAGACTCGGTTGGGTTTCGGGCCACACAGTCCCGGTGCAATGCTTACGAAGGTCTCAGGCTGCAAAAAGCACACGCACACAGTGCCGCTGAGACACACTTGGAAACTTTGATGTTCCTGAGTTTCCACAAAAGGGAGCCCTTGCACTTTGACACTGATCAGCAGTGGCAAAGTGCCCAAAGCATCTAAGTTGGCAAAACTATGTCAGAAAGAAGGTCTAGGGGGAAGGCAAAAAGTTTAGGGAACTTTAACCAAAAAGGGCCAAGTCCAACAGTCACCGATGGTAAATTACAAGCCCTGAATTATCAGAGGTACATTTTGACATAAAGATCACCCATGGTATTTGATGGCATTAATGGCAGCAGTCTAGAACTGACTTATTGTATGTGATGCTTGGCATAATGTAGCACCCCTGTCATATTGTGCCACTTAAGAGAAATTGCTAACCCTGGCACAATGTAGGTAATTGTTGTCAGTTAAGGGAGCCCATAAGAATTGTTTTTTAAAAGTGGAGAAAACTCCTGAGGAGCATCAGCTTCATTGACTTGGCACACCATGAAGCGACTTGAATATTTAAAGAGCGCTCTTTTTAGCAAATGTACTTGAAAATTAACATGCACAATTTGACCCCATTTATAACTGGGGAGAACCTGCTGGAACACCCTTAGAAGAGGTTCAACTTACTCCCTTCACTTGCTTGCTTTTATTCAGGGCAAGTATTGTATTATGTCCTACCACTTTCAAAGATCATGTCAGCAGCCTATAACAGGTGTTATCTAAAACAGACATTTGTGTTGTGTTGTTATGTTAGTCATGCAGTTATTATGGAACAACAGCAATATTGGGCTATTGTGATGTCATGAGGGTTTAGGTTATGTGACATCACTTCCTGGGATGATTCAGTGTGAAAGGTCACTGGATGTCACTTTCTGTGATCTCATTAAATTCAAAGAGTGAATGAGGTCACTTCTGCTACCCTGGCATTTTGGTGAATCGATGTCCATGTATTTCAGTACTGACAGTTGGCATCAGGCTGTCTTGGTTTTCTTAGCAATTTGTTACGTGAAAGAGAGATCTGTGCTTAGGGTGAATTCAAATGATTTTTTATTTACTGTCAGCTGAGGGGTGAAATGGTTGAGGTTTATGTTTGCTAATCCGTTTTAAACCAAAAGTTGCTTGCCACTATTAGAAAAAGTGGTGGCATTCTGTGTTGATTGTGCTAGATTTAGATAAGGGTTTGAGATGCAATGTAGGCTAGCTTGAAGCATTTCATATATTGCTGGGTGCCATTCACTGAGGAGATGTGAGGCGAAGTTGTGAGTCATAGTCAGAATATTGTCTGACATAGGTATAGTGTCCTAAAGATTGTCTACAAAAATATCACCTGATTGAAGCAAATAATAGACTTTCTACACCCTATGTACAATAATTTTGTAAACAATTTTTAGGGCACAATATTTATGTCAGAAAATATTTCTTTGAAAATATTTTTACATACAGCTGTGTCATTGGTGTATTGGCGGATCGTGATGTTGTCATCACAAGGATACTATGTAGTGTTCCAAGTAAAGGTTAAAGATGATGGGAAGGGAGTTGTTTCTGAAAAAAGAAAAAAAGCAATAGCTCGGATGCACAAAGAGTTTTCTCCCTTCACTTGACAGCTATTGTTTGTTTTCCCTGCCTGGAACCACCATTCTTGATACATGAAAGTGGTAGCCTTGTGGCAGAAGTCCCTTTTCCTTTGATTGAGCACTGTCCATGGACTTCAATACAGGTCACCAGGGGGTGCCAGGAGTCGCAGATGAGAGACCCCTGGCTTGTGTCTTGTGACCTCTGGCACTGCGTTTGCGACCCCTGACCTCAGAAGTGGCAAAATCAGTGCCAAGAATAAAAGTATGTTGTGCGCCTGAGGGTGAGAGGAGGCATGTTTATGTGTAAGTGCTTTTGTATGTGTGAGCATGTGTCAGTGTGTGTGTTTGTGCGTACACGTGTATGTGTGTGTGTGTGTGTTTGAAAGTTAGTGCGAGCGAATGAAAAGTAGTGAGAATGACTGAGATTGGGGGGCAAATTCATTAAGACCTTGCACCAGCGCAAATTCATGAAAAGAGAAGCAAACTGATACAAAGTCTTAATGAACTAATTTCTTTCAAGTGTACACATTTTTTTACATAGGAAGCCAGCCTTAAGGTAGCATAAATAACGCTTTGCGCAGCTTCGTGCTACTTTGCATCACTGGGGCATGCCATTGTTTTTATATTGGTGTTCCCATGCAACAGCCCAGGGTTTTTGAGGCAAAGCCCTATCCAACAAAAATGTTAACCAGGTCTTCAAACCCAAAAATACCACATTCTTGAGGCAGGCATTAAGTTGGAGAAATGTTTTAATTTCTTCTAATGTTTTATACATTGCTTGTATCCTGACTATACTGAACATATTCAAGACATGTCTGTCTAGGCATAGCATTTTGTACAGGAAGGTTAACCTTTCAGTACAAAACCTATGCAATACATAATGTGCACACGTCTGTACCCTGGGGCAAAGGAATGTTTGTGTGTTGCTAGGAGGTCTGTTTGTGCACCAGCACTGGGGAAGAGAGCAGCAGTGCCATATTTTAGTTAAAAATGTTCTTCAACGCTACATTCTCTTAGTCCAATGCAAAGTAACAACTTTGGGTGCTGCGCTGCATGGCATTATTTTGTTTAGAAAATACACCCCTTAAGTGCCAGTAAGTATGAGTGAGTTAGTGAGTAAGAGGAAGACTGACTTCGAAAAGTGAGAGTATGTGGGTGATAATGAATGAGCATGAGTGTGAGGGATTGTGAGCAAGAATGAGTGAAAGTGAGTAGCTGTGAGCTAGCATAAAATCTGTGAGTGAGAATGAATGAGTGAGTGTGTGAGTGTGAATGAGTGAATATATGCATGAGCATGAGTGAGATTTTGGTGTTTTCCTTGCAAGTGTCCACTTGATTCTGGCATACTAAAGAGATGCCTATTGCAAAATTCTGGCACTGACATACTGAAAGCAGTTCTTCTCATGACAGGTACCTGTGACCAAATACTAGCAAACAAGTACACACTGGTGGTTATATTTGGCATATGGTGACACCAATCACACAATATTGGCACTGGTATTCTGGATGCAGTTCTTGACATAGGGGCACCTGTGGAAAACTGCTGGCACTGGTTTACTGGAGGACATTCTTGGCATGGGGCACCCATGGCAAAATGCTGGTGCTGGTACATTGTAAGTAATTTTTGGAATAAGGGAGGATATCCATGGTATATGGGGGAATACTACACTGCCTTATATCATAGTAGGCTAGCTCCAGGAGAAGAGGAGGTGGTCGAGTTCATGGGAGCTGTGGAGCTTCCAAGTGTAGATGCAGAGGCGGCAGAGGCTCTGGGCAGAGATGTAGAGATTGAGGAGGTACGAGGGGCCATTAAACACATGGCCAGAAATAAGACGCCGGGGACAGATGGGTTGCCAATAGAATTTTACTCGACGTATGTAGCTGTTCTGACTCCCCAGCTGGTGGCGCTGTATAATAGAGTAAAACAAGAGGGCTATCTGCCTGCTTCAACAAGAGAGGTGGTGATTATTCCACTCCTAAAGCCCAGCAAACTGGCTTGGGATAGGACTGCTTATCGCCCACTCGCTATGCTCAATTTGGATTATAAAATACTAAGTCGTGTACTGGCCACCCGCCTGCTTCCGCATATGACGACGCTAATACACACCGATCAGGCGGGATTGATCCCAGCCAGGAATACGGCGATGAATATACGCAGACTATTGCGAGTTTTAGAAGCGGACACATACCAGAAAGAGGAGTCATGTATTCTTGCAGTTGACATTGAGAAAGCTTTTGATAGCCTCGAGTGGCCATATCTTTTCAGAGTCATGAGGGCATTTGGGCTGGGTGAACGATTTGTGGAATGGACAGCTCTCTTGTATAAGAATTCTACTGCTAGGGTCAGGACAGGAGGACTGATCTCGGATGCCTGTATGGTGGGCCGGGGGACAAGACAAGGCTGCCCGCTGTCGCCCTTGTTGTTTGCCCTAGCAATGGAGCCTTTGGCTGCGCATGCTAGGTCAGGACGATATTATCAGGGGCTGGAGGTGACGGATCAGCTTCAATATATAGCGCTATATGCAGACGACTTACTGATGTTTCTGGCTAATTCGGGGGAGGCCCTTCAAGGAGCCAAAGAGCTCTTGAGTGTCTTGGGGAGAGTAGCAGGGCTTCGGGTGAACTGGGCTAAGTCGTGCCTCTTCCCGACGCAATCGGACAGAACTGGGCCACCGGAGACGGAAGGTGTGAAATGGGAGGATAGATGCCTGCCTTATCTGGGTACCCAAATATATCATGCCCACGGGGATCTGCTGGAGGGCAATATAGGACGAGTGTTGCGAAGCACCAAAGGTAACTTCGATTTCTGGGGGACCCTCCCACTATCTGTGGCGGGTAGGGTTGCACTTTTACAGATGGTGACACTGCCTCGACTCCTGTATTACTTTGGGTCGCTTCCACTCTGGATACCGCCTAGACTATTTACTCAGCTCAAAACAATGGTCACAGGTTTCCTGTGGGGATCTGGGAGACGGAGGGTGGCACTCACTACCATGATGAGGCCTAGAGCGGAGGGGGGATTTGCAGTACCAGACTTTGAGGCCTATTATCTTGGAGCACAGCTGCACTGGTTCACAAAATGGATGGCGGGGCGTCTCCGGAACGCAGGTGACCTTGGAGGCAGTGATCCGAGTTTGCGGATCCTGTCTCAGGTGTTACTACGGCTCCCCATGAGAGGTCGTTCGGCCCCCTCCGACCTGAGTACAGTGCGCAGGTGCTGGAATAGGTCACTTAGACGGGAGCAGATACAATGCCCATATGCGCCAGACATTCCACTGACCATATGCGAGGCTTTGCTCCACGGTGGGAATTGGCATAGACTGCACGCATGGAGAGAGGCAGGAATCTCCACAATAGGAGACTTATACGAGGAGAATACTTTGCTCCCCTTCAACGATCTATTAGAGAGGTATGATCGCCCAAGAGGAGATTTTCTTCTGCATGCCGCCCTGACAGCAGCCATGCGAAAGCACTGGCAGGAGGGGATTGCTGAACCCCAAACTTCCACAGTTTGTCAGTACATAGTGATAGGTGCTGGAACTTTCAAGGCGGTTACTTGCCTTTATAGGCGCCTGTCGCAGGAGATACGCCGGCCTCTGGCTGCCTTGCGCATCAAGTGGGAGGGAGATCTGGGCGAGGCTATAGATGAGAAACCATGGGGGGAGCTTGTGGAGAGGGCCTGAAAGAGCTCCAGGAATGCAAGATTCCAGCTGATCCACTTCTATGTTCTGCACAGAGCATACCTCACCCCGGGCAAGATTAACACATTTTTTGGTGCCTCGGCCGCATGCCCGCGATGTAACACGGAGGGTGCGGGGTTTTTACATATGTTCTGAGATTGTCCAAACTTGGGAGATTTCTGGAGAGGGGTCACTGCAGTGTTGGCGACTACAACGGATAGAGAAGTAGGGCTGACCTCAGGGTATTGTCTACTACACTGGTTCCCTCACACAGCCAGGAACAAGGTCACTAGCAAGTTCATAGATTTGGGATTGGTGTTGGCTAAAAGAGAGATCACTAGCCACTGGAAGGCAAGAGGTGGCCCTAACGTGCCAAGATGGACGAGGGAATTTGTGAAGTGGGCGGAATGCGAGGGGACATTTAGACTGCAAATGCCCAAAGGACAGGGAGTGAGAAGACGCTGGAAACAGCAAGGGCATGGATGGCACTAGTGGACCTCCTGAGACAACCGGCTGAAGATAGGGATGAAAGCCTAGATGGAGAGGGCCCTAATGGGGACGACTGATAGCCCGGCGCTACTAGCGTTCCTGACTGATGGTCACACAATGAGCCTGCCCATTGTATTATACACCCCACACTGCACTACCAATGATACATGCTAGATGGAGTGGCAAATAATTCGCAATATGGGGTCGCCCTAAGAGCACATGTAGTTGAACTGATCATAAGTGGCATGCCTGGGGGGTGGGGAGGGTGGGAGTTTGGGGAGCGGAGGAATGGAATTACACGGGGCGCACAGTGATTGAAGAAGAGCCTCGAGGGGATTGATAAATATTATATTACGTTGACAATTAGCAAGGGGCAGAGGTCTAGAAGATAGCCCGGGCCTCCGACGAATACTATTCTCCTATTTCACAAGCGAGAATGCTGGACAATTGCAGTTGGAAGAATTGTGTTTATTGTGCTTAACTGCTTCCTTACGCATATGGGGGCTTGCATATAATTCTAACAATTTCTGAGATTTGTTTGAATATGTCATTAGAAAACTCAATAAAATCTGTTTAAAAAAAAAATCCATGGTATATGGGGGCACGGGGATCATGACAGAATGCTGGCCCAGACATTCCTGAGATACATTTTGACATAAAGGTCACCCATGGTTTATGTTTGGCACTAATGGCAAATTCTGGCAATGGCATATTGTATGTAATTTTTGGACAAAGGGACACCCATGGCATGTGGGGAGCACCCATGACAATATACTGTACCTGGCACAATAAAGGCAATATTAGACATAGGGGGCACCCCTTGCACATTATGTACAAAATGGGGTCAATTCTTGGCGAGGGTCAGATTAAACTGGTCTGGCCAACCATAAAAGATTTGAATTTAATGCGTATGTATTCAAAGCTTGTGGCATTTTAGCAAATTTATGTGAAAACTGTCATTTAAAATATACTACCTAGCCCATTTTTTCAAAATTGTCTTGGCATTTAACCCTCTCCTGAACCTTCCCTAGAAGATTTCAGGCTCACTCTTTTCACTTCCCACAATTCAGGGCAAATATTATGGCCCACCACTTTAAAAAATAACCAGTTGTCACTCCAAGAGCAAAAGGTAAACAATGTCTAGATGAACACTGTTTACTTTCTGCAGCTTTTACTGGGAGTAGGACATTACGCATTAGGGTTTTTTAAATTAATAAAGTCAGCAGTACAATGGACACTCTTCTGATTGAATGAAAAATGAACTAAAAAACGAATATTTTAAACAAGTTGTTGCCATGTTTTATTTTTGTAAATACATGAAAAATGAAGGGTCTAAAAAAGCCTTCACCTCTCAAATTATTTTAAATGAAAATGTATTAACAGTAAGGAATAATGTAGACCTATATTACATCATATCAATATATGGTCCACCTCAAGTAATGCATGTGGGCATAGCTATTATTGTTTTATTTAAATCTTTTCTTCCTCTCCCTATGATTTATCAACACATTTAACATTGCAGTATATTGTAGAGGAACTATTAAATCATGTCAGTTTGTGGTAGAGGAAATTCTGTTTCCCAGCGCTGTTGTGTGTTTTATGAATCTATATCTTCTTGAGATGAACACACAATTTTTCATGTAATACTAAGAGAAACGAGTAATGATCATCTTGCATATCATGTTAGCACCCTAATACAGGTGGCATCTAAAACAGACATTTGTCTATGTTGTGGTATTATATTAATCGTCATTTATTGTGGAGCCTCAGTGATGTCAATTATTGTTATGTCATCAGGGTGAAGGTCATGTAACAACACTTTGAGGGACAAAGGTCATATGTCACTCCCTGTGATGTTATTAAGGTCAAGTATTTGTGATATCACTTGTGCTACCCCTGGAATTTTGGTGAATCAACTTCCATTTTACTGGCTAGTTGAGTGGTGGTCCCGCTGGCAGTCAAACAGCACTTCTCACTGTTTTCTGAAATGTATGCCGTGTGTCAAAAGGAATCTGAAGAGCAATGCTATCATTATTGAAATAGCTCTCCTTATGTTTTCTGTCACGTCAAAGTTGAAAGATGCACTACTGCTTTCCAATCCGACACTGTTAACATTAGAAAAAATGGATAATGGAACAAGCCACCCAAAGAGGTCTTTCGGTGCTGGCATTTTTCATGAGTGGGAGGAGCCAACTATGGGTGGGAAAACTACAACTAACATCTCTATGGAGAATATACTTCTAAATTTAAAATGGATCAAATAGTTACAGCAATGACACCTGTCACTTTACATGCAGATTAATCTACTATCAAGCTTGGTAAATTCCTTATATTGACATATAGATATAAATGTAAATATATATCTCAAAATACTCTGTAAGGGGCAGGCAAACACAATTTAACCAATGCAGGCTGTTTGAAAGAACATGTATGAAAAAATGTTTCTGTACTTCTGAGTTGCCATGCAATTTAAGATGACATAATCTGATTTATATTATATATATATATTAAAACACGTCTGAAAGAAGTGGCAAATCGAAGTAAGTCTATGTGATGATAGCATACGGTTGGTTTTTAGAACATACACAATATTTACATTGTTTATGAAAATCAGGAATTCACTACATTTGAACACTGTATGTTGGTTCCCTCCAAATCATTATCTCATCTTATTTAACGTTTACATTGATAGCCTTGCCAACAGTACACAGCTGAACATTTCTTATTTAACCTAATCACGATGCAACCGCACATTGTGCGGTCGCATACTCACATTTCCCTATTGGAGCATGTGCTACGGCTGTAAACCGGCCGAGGCACAAGCTTCCATAGGGAAATGGGAGGTTGTGCTCATCCCTGCACAGGCACACATGGTGCAGAGATCTGCAAGAGGGCACCATAGGTGTCCCCTCGGCCCCAACTGGAGGCCACAAACAGAAGGGAGCCCTGCTAGGGGCTCCCAAACTCGCTTTCCGACAGGCTTTCCATGTCGGAAAGTCTGGCATGGAAAGCCTGCTGGAAACCGAGCATCGTAATCTGGACGGCGTAAAATGCTGCCTATATGGATTACGGGCCGGTCTCCGACTGGCCGACAGGCTCCTTGAGCCCGTCGGAATACAGCCAGAATGACTGCCTGGTTTCACTTCCGACCGCCTAAATTGTAATTAGGCGGTCGGAAAATGGTGGTAGGTGGTAATCTTCACCGCCGTTTCAGTGCTAGATACATTATAGGCAGAGTGTCTTGCTCTGTAGAAGATAACATGCCACTCCTTATGGGAAAGCTGCCCTCCCAGTTCTGCCTCCCAGCACCGCTGGGCGGGGGATTTGTCCTCGGCCGCGCTGGCTGAAGCAGTTCCGTGATGAGGCGTTTGTCCGATTTGGAATACGTGGGTTAGGCTGATGAGTGTGTGACTGTCTATTTGGTCTTCTCACTCTACTGCTTTTCCCCTTTGTTTTTAGTTTTCCTTTCCTGTAGATAAAAATGCCCTATTCAGAAGATAAAGAAAGTAATGTCACCCTGTCCTAGTTTTACTGGCCTTCCCTGGGTTTTTATCTCAGTGCTCTCAATTGTGTGCAGATCCACTAAGGATGTTCACTATTTTTCCTTCTACCTGTATTTTATTGAATGTTTAGGCATTACAATTGTACAGCACCTGTTTAACCCTTACTGCAGTGCCTTGATTCCCACCACTCCTCCCCCCCATTTGGGTATGAGTGTTAGTTAAAACACAAATAATAGAAATAGATGTCTTATGCCTAAAGAGAAAAAAAGAGGTAAAAACATATACTAGGTACAGACTCTTAGCGGATCACATCCAAGCACCCTTATAGCGTCAACTGCAATAATCACAGTAAGTGGGGACATACAACAGTCTGCTTGTCAACAAATAGTTCACCAGTGGCGTCATATTTAGAGCTCAAATCATTCAAGTCCCAAGTTAGCTTCTAAGGTAGTCCCCCTCTTGCAACTTGAATTTTTTTTTACACGTATCAATGGATTTCATCACCCCACCCCTGAACAAGTCTCCGAGCATTCTACCGTCCCAATCCAACCATTTCTTAAATTGTCAACTCTTTCACCCCGGAGAGAAGTCCTGTGGTATGTCTGGTGTTGAGAACGATGTAAAAGTCTGCCCCTTTGAGACCATATCCCATATTTCCAGAGTGGGGCGCTGTATCTCCAAGACATAGCCTACTGCAGCTTTGGCGTGTTTTGCCATCCAGGGGACAGCCCATGGGGCTTGGTCCATAACATTAGCAACCACTCAACAATATGCTATTTTTTTATATCCAGCAGACCCAGTCCGTTCACCTTCCTGTGCACTCTCAGAATTCTCAGTGACAGGTGTGCCCGTTTACACCTGTCACTGCAAAATGCGATGCAGCGCGCACAACGAAATTCGTTTTATTTATTTGATTGTGTACTTACCCCTGTGCGCCGTATTCTGTAGTTTACTACCCCCCACCTTTTCCCTCCCCCACCCCGCATCACCGCCCACCACGGGCCGCTACTGTGTGACAACACCGATCACTCAACTCACCGCAAAGGGTCACAGCACAAAATCCCTCCTGCCACACTGAGTTCAATAGCTTTCCAAATCCTGCAATCTTGCAGTCAGCAGCTCCACTTCCTGGAGGAGTGGGGCTCTTCTTGCCAAGATCAGAAGGCAAACATTGAGGGACACAGGGGCACCCACCCAGCATGAGCCCCCACACCACAAAGTCCGCCTCAAGGAGGAGGGGGCATAAGAGGCCACTGGCACTGCCCCAAGCGTTGTCCGTCTTCCTCCACTAGCCAAACAGTCTTCGCAACTGGCTTCATGAAACGGCTTGCAGGGCTGTGGTCGAGATACTTTGCAGATGGTTTTCCCATGGGAGCCAATCTAGGTCAGATGCTGCCTCAGTTTCATAGTACGCGCAAGCTACTTTTGGTGAATCATTCATTCATTCATGAGATGCTGGTGAGACAGGGGAGGCTGTGCAGATCATTCTGCTCTGAGCAAAGCAAGCATTGGTGTTGTGCCGGGCCACTCTACAGAGAGTGCGCTGCCCCACCTCAACTCCAGCGCAACCTTGTTTCCACTCCTACAGTTGCACTGCAGGCCACACTATGAGCACATACGCAGTTTTCTATCACTCATATATGGCGATAACTTCACAGAGACCTCATTAGACAAGCTTCCACACTGCAGCAGGTCATGTGTAATTAGTAATGGCCATTGATGGTTAAACTGGGCATCTTAAACTGCCAGTTTACCTAAGAGAGATGGACCCATCAGAGGGACTCCATTCGTGTACCGCCACAGACTACACCTCAGTTCCTTATTTTTCAGTGTTCCACCAGCCTAGCACAAGGCTTACAAACACAAGGTGTACATCCATAGGCTACTCATACCCTTAGTGTAGGTTGGCAGCTGGCACCTCAAATAGTAATAATGAAAAGCCTATGGTTATTGGCAGCTGAGATTCTAGTAAGGGGCACAAACCTTTTTTATGTCACTGGGAGAGAATTCTATTTACTTTCTCATTGTGATCTCCTTGCAGTCCTCTATTAATGGTGTTGTTTCCCACTAAATATATGTAATGTCTTGTGGTTAGGGGCATAGATGTGCTATACTTGAAGAGCCAGTTCAATGTGAATGACATCAGCTGCAACGATCCAGTAAAAGATGATGGATCCCTGCACAGAGTATGGTTTTTACAGGTTTCCTACCACTGGGGCAGCATTTCAGAACCATCATTGTAATTTCACCAAGTTTTGTTTCTGGCTGCAATATAGATTTAACCTAGATCTCAAAGCTATATTTTAAACAACAACCCAATGGCATGTGACTGCCACGGTAAATCTGCTCCATAATTTACTTGGAGATGGCTGATCATGAGGCCAATTTACATTCTATGTGAATTAGTTACCTCCTCCATTCATGGTCTGCAAAGGTCAGTTAGGAAACTGCTGACCCACCACCCAGAGAAACTGCAAAGCCTTTTCCATAATTCCCAGTTATTTGGCCTATAGTGAGTTCCTTTTCCCTCTGTTATGGAACTCAGGAAGATTTTCTGAATGTATTTTCTCCTCCTATGGCTGTTAGACCTGGCACCCTCACCTGATTAGAAGTTGAATAAATTCTGTCCCCCCCAGGCTCTAACAAGTTGTGTTCCTCTGGACACCAGTGAACCGTTGATGCAAAAGCACAGAGGGATGTCTGACCGGGCATAGGACATGGAAATTGCCGTACTCTCCAAGGGAGATGGGATTTTTTGTTTAAAACATCTTTGCTTTGTGACTTTATTTTTACCCTTGGCTGCTGAGACTCAGTAACAAAGAGCAATTGTTGATAGCATACTTGATACAATGAACCATTGTATCTAGCACCTTTAGAGGTCCGTCTACAAAAAGCAAACAAATCTACTGTATCTAGTCGAGATTTATAATGGGCTCAGTGTATACTCGTTGATCATGATTTGGTGGCTTTCTTGTCTATTTCAATTTCCTGTTTCTAATTTCATGGCTCTACTCCCTATTCTTGTGTTTGTCCCGCCGAAGGAACGTTTTGGTGTCAACGTGTTTTGATGTCCTTCCCCTGCTGATGTCAGAACCTTGCATTGCTTTGAATAAGATACGTTTTTCTCTCCCTCTGTTTCTCCATGCCTCTTCCATACTCTTTGAACACTCTCTGCTTCCATTATAAATAAATGACCCACCATAGCCTTCTTGTCTATTCAGCCTCCTCACACTCTGAAGACTGCTGCTCGCCCGATATCATGGGTAAGCATCTTTAATCGAGTCAAAACATTCCAGAATGGCCACCAGTATGTACACATGTTGGTGGCCATCTTGGAAAGATTTTTCATTAAATAAAATCCAAGATTGCCATTTCATGATTGCCCACAAACAGCAGCCACCTTAAAATAATTTTTCATTTGCTTTAAAAAACACATTCAAAGATGGCTGCCCAACATGTGCGTGGGCATGTTGAGAGGAATTTCCTTAAAATAAAAGAAATATAGTTCCAAGATGTTTGCAATGCCTGCATGCGCACTAATTATGGCCATCCAGAAAAAAAGTAAGTATTGGGAAACCACATATTTGTCACGGATGACACTAATTGGCTGTGGAAATGCATGGTTCATTAGATGGGGATTGTAAAAAAAGCAATATGAGGAGGACTGTGACCATCAGGGTTCCAAATACAGTCAAGAAATTATGAACCTGTCCATGCTATATTGTTGACGTAGCCACCATTACTATTTGAATTTCAGTATCTTAAAGTGCATTCTTTATATGTCTGGAGCTGTATACTGGTCGCAGAAGGTATTAGGACCTTCTGGCTTATTCTGTTTTTCATAATTTTTTGCTCTACATTGTCTATATGTAAATAAGTACACAACGCTGTGTCTGAACACTGAGTTTATTATTAATTATTACACTAAGTCAAATTATGCACGAGTTCTGAAACTATTACCACCTCCAGCAGTAAGCCATGGCTACAACAATAGAGCTCCACTTGGAGAGTCAAGTGTACAAAGAGACTAACATGGTTATCCAATTGAAGTGCAATAGCAGGCGATGCCATGGAATGCCAGAAGAAAAAATACTGTATAATCACACTCACCTCCCAGTTACCACTCATTGCCCCAGAACATGAAAACATATTTTTAGATGCCTCTTCTCCCACTAACACCTTCTTGAGTCCGCTTTATGAAGCAGCAATAAAAGACACATAATTTTGAGACCCAATGATCAGCCCCATTAACACCTTCTCTGAGCAAGGCTGCCACAAGTAAGTGCTACATTTTCTGTGGGATGCTGCTACAAGTAACTGATGTCACCATTACACCATTAACCTGCACAGTAGTACTAACTGTATCTACTTCTAAAGGGTCAGATCTGTGATCTGTGGCCAATGCCCACATTTCTGATGCACATGTATTTCTTCAATGTTGGAACTGGGGGTCTCTAGTTGGCTGAGGTAGGTACCTTAGTCCAAATAGGGACCCTTGCTTCTAGTCAGGGAAAGGAGGGACGCACTTTTAGATAACCCCTGCTCACCCTCTGGTAGCTTGGCACGAGCAGCCAGGCTTATCTCCAAGGCAATGTGTAAAGTATTTGCAACCACACTCCCAGTAACACAATGATAACTCCACAAATGGACACCACACTGATTTTATAAAAATAGCGGTATCTTTATCAAAAGAAATACGGTGAGACCAAACGATAGAGATCCAACATATGCGTATTCGTAATATTTCACTTTGCCGGTTATTAGGCCAACAATCACTTGTAGGGTCTTGCGGTAATAATGAGCAGTTCACGGTGATCTAATGCCGTCCTAATGCAATGCTATGCAGTTCGTAATGCAGTTCGTAATGTGGAAATAAGACAGTCCTTAATGCAAGTACTAATGCAGTTCGTAACGCAGGAATAATGCAGTTCGTAATGCAAGAATAATGCAGTTCGTAATGCAAGAATAATGCAGTTCGTAATGCAAGAATAAAGCAGTTCATAATGCAAGAATAATGCGCTTCGTAATGCAAGAATAATGCAGTTCGTAATGCAAGGATAAAGCAGTTCGTAATGCAAGAATAATGCAGTTGTAATTCAAGAATAATGCAATAAGCCAATCTGCACAATCAGCTCGGGCACCACTAGGCCCCAACAACAGAGACAACGGTCGTAAGCTTAAAGGGGTGGCCCCGGTACTGCTGGGCAGGTATGGGCCGCTCGAGGACTCAGTGGGTCTAACGCGGTGCAGCGGGAGAGAGATCGGAGCACTCTTGTACTCCTCCTGCACGCCTCCCCAGGCCACACACGCTTGCGGCTCCCGACCGGAGTCCAAGCCTTACCTGGGGGGTGCGCTGCTTCGCTCTCTCTCTCTCTCTCCCTGCTCGTCGGACATCCTGCTGGGCGGCCCGATGACGTTGCAGCTCCGTGGCTAGGCGACGCTGTAGCCGGACGGGTTACGGCGCTGCCTTCTCCTTCGTTGACGATCTTGGGCAGATTCCTCTTGGCGAACAACGATCACGATCCCTTTCACCTCGCAGCTTCCTTAGCTTCAAGAAATCCTTTAGCACGTTGCGGCTCGGGCCGGCGGCGGTGATCCTTACTCACAGCCTCAGTTACGATGACGGCTCGGGCCACAAATGGCAATGCAGCAGTGTGGACGATGTTTCACGCTGCGGGGGCAATGCGGTCACGGGGCACCTCGTAAACGGCACCACAGACCACACGGCAGTCTCAGGTGTGCAAAAGCACACGCACCAAGCGTCGCTGAGACACGGTTGGAAACTTTGATGTTCCTAAGTTTCCACAACAGGGGACCAGCTCTCCTCGGGCCATTGGAGACAAGTTACTTCAGGACACAGCACACAGCAAAGTCCTTTCAAGCAGGGGGACACAGCACACAGCAAAGTCCCTTATGCTCACCTTAGTCAAAGCAGCAAACTGCAGGCCAGCCCCAGAGCACACAGCAAGTGCAGTCCTTCTCTTCAGTCTCTTCAGCTGTTCTTCTTTGGCAGAGGTTCCTCTTGATCACGAAGTAGTTTCAATCCTTGTCAGTCTTGAGTTCAGTATTGAGTTCAGGGGTTTCAGCTCTCACATTTATACCCCTAAATGCCTTTGAAGTCTTTGTGTTCAGGGGGCTCTGAGCCCGGTCCAAACCAGTTCTGGGTGTCTTCCTGCCAGTGCACACCCTCTTCCTTTGATAGTGAGGGTCTGGGCCCCAGACGCTCCGCAGGAGTTGGTGCCATCCCTTTGTGGCAGCAGCACAGCCCTGCTCACATCCAGGGGGCTACTCCTCCCATCACACCAAATGCAGGCCAGCCTGTTGCTGTCCCACCTACTCCTCCCTGGGGTCAGGACACCTCCCCAGACCCTGTCGCATCCAAACCCAGACAGTCAATACTCAACCAGGCAGAGGCACGCAGGATGGTTAGGACAAGAAACCAGCCACTTCTAAAAGCGTGGTTTCTAAACACACAATTTAAAAACCATCTTCATAAAAAGATGTGTTATTAAATTCTGAGTTCAGGCACACTAAACTCCATCTCTCCATCTTATGCCGATGGGAAGATATGCTGGAAACATGTGACACAGCATTCCCCCTTTTGTCCTATGGGCAAGATGGCCTTGCAACAGTGAAAAACGAAATTGGCAGTATTTCACTGTCAGGACATGGTACACACCTCAGTACATGTCCTACCTTTCATTTACACTGCACCCTGCCCAGGGGGGTACCTTGGGTCTACTATAGGGGTGTCTGATGTGCATAAAAAGAGGGAAGGCTTGGGCCTGGCAAGTGGGTGCACTTGTCAGGACAACCAGGCAGTTAACAACACGCGCGCAGGCACTGCAGTGGCAGGCCTGAGATATCTCTTTAGGGCTACTTATGTAGGTGGCACAATTAGTGCTGCAGGCCCACTAGTAGCATTTGCATTACCAGCCCTGGCACACATAGTGCACTTTACTAGGGACTTTACTGGTAAGACAAACATAACAATTAGGGACAACCAATTACCATAACAATTTACACAGAGAGCATATGCACTTTAGCACTGATCAGCAGTGGTAAAGTGCCCAGAGTACTAACGCCAACAACCACAGGTCAGGAAAAAGTAGGAGGAAGAAGCAAGATGTTTGGGGATAACCCTGCAAAAAGGGCCATTTCCAACATTCACCTAGCAAACACCCTGCTTTGCGAGAGACACCATAGAATGGCAACTATTGCAGACTCTTTGTACCTCTTGTAGTGAGCAGTATTGTTTGTTTTTTGTGTACTCTAATGAATTCAGAAAAGTGCCATGCCAAAGGCCACCATAAGGGGTGACTAGCAATGAATGAATTTATTATCTAACATAGAAATAATTGTTTCTTGAATCAGTTACAAGCTTCTGGCCCAGTTAAACATAATTAACACTAGAGAATTAGAGACTTCCTAATCTTAATTGCTAGCCTTCATATGGAAGAAAAGCACATTTATTCTATGTCCTCTTCTTAGTGCGGAGTTGATGGAAGACTAGTTTCTATAAGACCATCCAATCCTTGGACTTTTTAGAATGATCTTCTGTAAGTAACACTACAGTGCACCCAAAAGTAGCATTATAATGTAATCCCTCCTAGCACAAGTAACCTTTGTTTTCTCTGATGTTATGGTGTATGTAGGATGAACTCAATGCACCTACCTACTGTATGGGATTTGATAGAGAGGCACTATATGGGCAAGGCATGCAGAAAATGCCTCTTTCATAACAAGCCACATGGTTTCTACCAGTGGTTAGTCTCCTAAGACAAACAGGAGGCACAAGATGTCTGCCAGAGGAGGGAATGTGATTGATTCCCCCAATGGATTTCGATTATTCTGAGGGGTTACAGGATTTCAGATCAATAAATGTGTGGCCTATCTACAGCAGTATGGATCAATCAATAATTAGCGATATAATTAGCATTACATTATATCCAGACCACCAACTGTTTAGCCCCTCTGTGGAAGACATTACTCTAATGTTTAAGAAAGTATTAAAGTGTCAGCTTTATTTTAGCTCTTGCTCTTCCTCCAGGATTCACATCTGTAACGTGCTGGAGAACCACTTTGTTTCAATCCATTATTGGATTGATCAGCTGTAGTATGGATGTGTGGTCAGCCAGTTCAACTAACCGTTTACCTTTTTGATGTAATTGTCAACAGACAGCATTGCACTTGATCCAGGTATTAGAAGACTACTTACTCCATGCCAGTTCGAATCTGGGCATTTTTGAACTGGTCGAAATGAACCATCATTGATCAACAGTTTCTTAAACCACCCACTTCAGCAATTTCATTTATGTTTTAGTTAATAGATGTTAGACCTGGCATCCTTGGCGTGGGTCTCCCTTCCATTTTTTCGTAATGCCTCCACTGTTGCCGATATGTTTTTGCTGGACTAGATGCTCATGGGCACTTTGCCGTTGCTAATCAGTGCCAAAGTGCAAGTGCTCCCTATCGTCAATTGATATATGTATTAGTGACTCCATGATTGGATGATTGGTTTACTTGTCAGTCCCTAGTACAGTGCACTCAGTGTGCCCAGGGCTTGTAAATCCAATGCCGCTGGTGGGCTTGCAGCACTGGTTGTGCCACCCACAGAAGCGGCTTGTAAAATGTGTCTCAGGCCTGCCATCGCAGAGCCTGTGTGCAGCCTAGGGCTGCCATGTCGACTTGGTGAGTACACCCACTTACCAGTCCCTAAAACCTTCCCTTTACTGCATGTTGGTCACCCCTAACGTAGGCCCTAGGGCAGGGTGCATTGTAAGTATAAGGTAGGACATGCCCTGGTGTGTGTGGCATGTCCTAATAGTGAATTACAGCCATTTTCGTTTTTCACTATTGCAAGGCTACCTGCTCCCCATAGGCCAGAATGGGCAGACTGACTATTACACCTTACAGTCAGAACTGACCCAGGGAACATGGTAGAAAAACGAATTTAGTATGCCTGAACTCAGGATGATAAAATACATCTTTTGGTGAAGTTGGTTTTGACATTCTGTGTTTGAAAATACCACTTTTAGAAAGTGGGTATTTTCTTGCCTAACTATCCAAGCCTGTGTCTGCTAGGTTGTGTATTCCTTGTCTGGAGATTGAGTGACAGGGGCTGGGGGTGGCTACAGGAGACAGGGTGAGTCAGCGCAGGGCTGAATAGAAAGATCTGCATCCAGAGTGGAGGGAGGAGTTGCACCTGGGTCTGAATAGGGCTGTGCCTGCCTTCCACAATGCTGGCTCCACCTCCTGCCGGGCGGCTGAGCACTCTGCCCCACATTCTGAAAGGAAAGAAGGAGTCAGAAAAACAAAGTGCTCCAGGACTGACCAGAACTGGTTTTGGACTAGGCAGAGGCCTCTCTGCCTCCAGAGAACAAAGAGAATCAGGGTATAAGAGGGGCACCCAGAACCCCAGGAAAATTAGATCACTTTTGGGAACAAGAAGAAACCTTTGCTGAGGAGCGGAACCAAGAAGAAACTGAGGAGAGACTATCCCTAAGCCTGAAGTGCTGCTTGGGGGATTGGCCTGCAGTGGTTTGCCTGACTGCCAAATAAAGGAGAAAGGAACTTTTGCTTTGCTGTGACTTTCATCAACTTGTGAAGGATCTCCAAGGGCTTGGAAGAGAGCTTGCCCCCTGACCGAAGTACCAGGACCATTGGACTTCACCCCTTTGTGAATTGCTGCTGGAAACTCTGTTTCAGTGGCTACAGAGGTAGGGAGCTGTGACCGACTCTCACGACCGACTCGGTGTCCTGTAAGCACCGCATCGAAGCACCGTCTCGCCCTGCAACGCACGGCCCTGGTCTCACCGACTCCGTCAACGAGCCGCTGCCTGCACCGCATCGAGGGACAACGCGTCCTGCAACTCTTCGCTACGCCGAATCGAACTGGTCCGACCGACACGGTCACTGCTGCTGAGTTCGAGTCCTGTGACTGCACCGGAGTTGGGCACCGCTCGCACGCTTTGCGACGCACCGCCCGACTCCGCACCGCTGTCCGGACTGATCGACGCCAGCTCCTGAATCCGGCTCCGTCGCCGCACCGCAACCTGCCAGCACCGCATCGAAGCACCGTCTCGCCCCTGCAACGCACGGCCCTGGTCTCACCGACTCCGTCAACGAGCCGCTGCCTGCACCGCATCGAGGGACAACGCGTCCTGCAACGCTTCCATTTTTGCATTGCGACCGCGACGAACAGCCATCCGGCTCGCACGCCCGTGCCTGCCGCTTCAAGTAAAAGGTACTGTGACCGAGTCTGTCTACGCTGTGTTGGCCCGTCTCGACGCGGTCAGCTGGATTTGTTAGACTCTGTTTGTTCTCGACACCGCCGTAGCCGGAGGAGGCTACCGACTCGCACAGAACCTTGAATTAAGCCTTTTTGATCAGAACTAAGCACTCTTGACAGTATTGTGGATTATTTTTGTTGTTTATGGTCTTGTGATAAATCTATATAAAGTATACCTATTTTTATAAATATATAACCTGTGTGGTGTCCATTTGTAGTGTTGTCACTTGATTACTGTATGTGTTCACAAATGCTTTACACACTGCCTCTGAACTAAGCCTGTCTGCTCGTGCCAAGCTACCAAGAGGGTGAGCAGGGGTTATTTCGGGAGTGTACCTACTTTCCCTGACTAGACTCAAGGGTCCCTATTTGGACAAAGGTACCTACCTCTGCCAACTAGAGACCCCCAAATCTAACATTGGTGGTCAGCGGTGAGGATTCTGGACTTGCATTTGTGACTCATGTACAGTGATTGGTGAACACTACTTAGTGAGTGCAGACCAAAACGCAACCACATACTTTTATAGCATTTTTTCTGGGATTTCCTATTTTTGCAAATGCCAAGTTCAGTCACTATGGAGAAACCAGCATCAGTAGCCTCTGTTGAGTGTGATTGGGAAGAAGAGAGGCTAGAATGCTACACCCTCAAGCAGCTCAGGCAATTCTGCAAAAAGTTTAAAGTGTCCATGACCGGACTCTCCAGGAAGGAGGACCTCCAAAAGGCGCTGAGGGCCTGGGTCGAATCAAGGAGTGCTCCGGTGGAGGGGGCTGAGAATGCAGAAGGGCAGCTGGAGGGGCTATTGGGTCTAGGGGCTAGAAGACCACCTTCCCCAGTAGGTAGCAGTGTTTCTGCCAGAGGACTGTCTCCAGAGGAGTTGGAGGACAGGAAAGAGAGTAGGATGCACGAAATGGAGCTGACCAAGCTCAAGCTGAATGGGCAGTTAGAATTCGAAATGCAAACTAGGAAATTAGCCCTAGAGGAAAAGAAAATGCAGTTTGAACATGAGAAAGTTTTGAGGGAGTTGGAATTGAAGGCCAAAAGCTTAGAGATTACTCCCTCTGGTGGCAGTGTACCGCCTGTGCCTGTTGAAGCTAGGGTGTATATTCCCAAAGATGTGGTGAAGGAGTTTTTTAAAAATGATGACATTGGGCAGTGGTTCAAAGCCTATGAGGTAGCCATGTCTTCCCACCGGGTCCCTGAGAAGGATTGGGGAGCGGGGTTGTGGGGACGGTTCCTCAGTGAAGGGCGGGATACCTTGTTAGATTTGCCCTCTGAAGTCTATAATTCGTACAGCCACATGAAGGATGCCTTAATGACTAGGTATGGTTTGACCCCTGAGCTTTATAGGCAAAGGTTCAGGAACTGTAGTAAGATTGAAAGCAGTACCTGGGTTGAATATGTGACCTTCTTTTGCAGAGCCTTGGATGGTTGGGTAAAGGGTAGCAAAGCGACTGATTTTCAGGCGCTCTTTGATTTGATTGCCTGGGAGCACTTGTCCGGTAATTGTTTTCCTGAGCTACGCCAGCACCTGATTGATAGTAAGCTGACTAACCCTAGGCAGCTTGCTGAGGAGGCGGACCGCTGGGTGAGTACCCGGGTCCACAAGGGTCACGTGGGAGACTCCGCCAAGGGTGGGCAGGGTCCCCAGCAGAAGAGTGGGGGGACAAGGGTAAACAGAAGGAGTTCCATAAAGGGCCCCAAAGTAGACCCCAAGGGAACCAAGGGAAAGGTTCCCAGCCTCCCCTGAGAAGAAGCCAGTGGCCCTGACAGGCTCCCCTGTTCACCAGGGACCACTGGTATGTTACAAGTGTGGCGCCCCTGGCCACAAGGCAAACGATCCTCGTTGCCCTTTGCATGGAAAACCAGTACCCACCAGTGCAGTCCCCCGGCAGTTGGCTAGTGTAGCCCTGGGGGAGGAGTTGGGTGCCCAAGATGGGGGATCCCACAGTGTTTTCCCTTGTCTCATTAGGAGACTCTGAGATGGTCCCTAGGACCCCGCTGCCTGAGAACACTAAGAAATACAGGCAGTGGGTGACCATCAATGGCCATAGGGTGGAGGCTCTGAGAGACACAGGAGCCAGTGTGACAGCTGTCAAGTGTCACCTGGTGTCTAAAGAGCAGGTTATCCCTGATGCATTCTATCCGGTTGTTGCCGCTGACAACACAGAGAGTCACTGCAAGGTGGCTCAGGTTCCCTTTGGAGTGGGGGGGTCTTGGGTACTCTTCAAGTAGCTGTGAGGCCAGCCATGCCTGTTGACTGTTTGTTAGGGAACGATTTGGAGAGCTCACCTTGGGCTAAGGTGGAGCGGAGTGCGCATTTAGAAATGTTGGGCTTGCCTGATTGGGCATGTGTGACCACCCGGTCAATGGCAGCTAAAGGTGTTCAAGAGGACCTGGAGCCTGAGAGCGAGGCCCAGGTGCCTGCCGGAGAGAGAGGAGGCAGGGGGCGCGGAAACCGGCCCTCGAAGTTCCCACGGTCCAGGAGGAGGCAGACCCTGAGGGGGATGCCCTGGAGCCTACAGGGGAACAGGTAGCTGAACTGGGGGACCTACCTGAGCTGACCCATTGGCAGCAAGAAGGAGGACCCTCCAGGGAAGAGTTCTGTGAGGAGCAGAACACATGCTCCTCTCTCGTGGGTCTGAGGCAACAGGCCACAGACCAGGCAGCAGGTGGTCAGTCTGGATCACATTGGATTTACTGGGAGAATGGTCTCCTGTATTCAGAGCCTAAGGTTGCTGAGCCTGGGTCAGCCCGTGTGCTGGTGGTACCCCAGCGCTTCAGAGCCTTCCTACTGGGGTTGGCTCATGATGTACCGTTGGCAGGACATCTGGGGCAGGACAAGACCTTTGACAGGCTTGTTACCCATTTCTATTGGCCCCAGATGCGCAGGAGTGCCGCCACTCACTGCAGGACATGCCAGACTTGCCAGGCAAGTGGAAAGAGTGGGAGGAAGCACAAGGCTCCTCTCCAGCCATTCCCTGTGGTAAGCACCCCCTTTGAACGGGTGGGTATTGACATTGTGGGGCCACTGGACCCCAAGACAGCCATGGGCAACAGGTTTATCCTGGTCTTGGTGGACCATGCCACCCGGTACCCTGAAGCCATCCCTCTGAGGACAGTGACGGCCCCCGTGGTGGGACGGGCACTGATGGGAATTTTCTCACGAGTGGAATTCCCTCAAGAGGTGGTGTCTGACAGAGGTACCAACTTCGTGTCCAAGTACATGAAGTCCCTGTGGCAGGAGTGCGGTGTAACTTACAAGTTCACCACTCCTTACCACCCTCAAGGAAATGGGCTGGTTGAGAGATTCAACCGGACCCTCAAGGGCATGATTATGGGTCTGGAAGAACCCATGAGGCGTAAATGGGACGTCCTCTTACCATGCCTGTTGTTTGCATACCGGGAGGTGCCACAGAAGTCTCTAGGGTTCAGTCCCTTTGAGCTCCTCTATGGACACCCGGTGCGAGGACCTCTGAGTTTGGTCAAGGAAGGCTGGGAGCAATCTCCCAGGAAACCTCCCCAGGATGTATGCAGTTACATGCTGGCCTTCAGGAACTAGACTAGGCGTTTCAGAGAACTTGCTGAGGCAAATCTGGAAGCCAGCCAGGAGGAGATGAAGCGGTGGTACGACCAGAATGCCACTCTGGTAGAGCTTCAGCCTGGTCAGAAAGTGTGGGTCATGGCCCCTGTGGAGCCTTGTGCGCTCCAGGACAGGTGGACCGGCCCTTTTACGGTGGTGGAGCGCAAGAGTCCAGTTACCTATTTGGTGGACTTGCAGTCTCCCAGGAACCCCCTTGCGGGTCCTGCATGTGAACCGCCTGAAGCCCCACTTGGAGAGGTCCCAAGTGGGCATGCTCTTAGCTACAGATGATGGAATGGAGGAGGAGACCGAGCCTCTTCCTGACCTCCTGTCAGCCCGAGAGCAAGATGGATCAGTGGAGGGAGTAAACCTCTCTACCTCCCTGACACCTGAGCAGCAGGGTGACTGTCGCCAACTGTTGGGACAGTTCCCTGACCTGTTCTCCCTGGTTCCCAGTGTCACTCATTGGTGCGTCCATGATGTGGACACTGGGGACAGCCTTCCTGTGAAGCACAAGGCTTACAGGGTGACTGACAGGGTCAGAGCCTGCATCAAGGAGGAGGTCTCCAAGATGTTTGCGCTAGGGGTGATTGAGTCCTCTAACAGCCCTTGGGCCAGCCCAGTGGTCTTGGTTCCAAAGGCTGCCGCGCCTGGTGCCACACCAGAACTCCGGTTCTGTGTGGACTACAGGGGACTCAATTCCGTCACCAGGACTGACGCCCACCCCATCCCCAGAGCTGATGAGCTCATAGATCGGTTAGGGGCTGCGCGGTACCTCAGCACGTTTGACTTAACGTCTGGGTACTGGCAGATCGCCTTGACTGATGGGGCAAAGAGAGGTCAGCATTCTCCACACCAGATGGGCACTACCAGTTCCGGGTGATGCCCTTTGGGATGAAGAATGCCCCTGCCACCTTTCAGAGGTTGGTCAACCAGGTGTTGGTTGGACTGGAGGATTTCAGTGCCGCCTACCTGGATGACATCGCAGTGTTCAGTTCCAGTTGGGAAGAACATCTGCGTCACCTCTGGGAAGTGTTGATGGCGCTGCGGAGAGCAGGCCTCACAATCAAGGCGAGTAAGTGCCAGATTGGGCAGGGTTCTGTGGTGTACTTGGGACACCAGGTTGGGAGCGGCCAGGTGGCGCCCTCCAACCGAAAATTGATACCATTCTGGCTTGGGAGCCCCCAAGACCCAGACAGAGGTGAGAGCCTTCCTAGGACTCACCGGGTATTACCGGAGATTCGTCAAGGGGTATGGCAGCATTGTTGCCCCCTTGACCGAGCTGACTTCCAAGAAGTAGCCCAGGAAAGTGATTTGGACTGACGCCTGTCAGAAGGCTTTTGACACCTTGAAGACTGCCATGTGCACGGCGCCTGTGCTCCAGGCACCCAACTTCTCCAATGAGTTCATTGTTCAGACCGACGCTTCAGAGCATGGTGTAGGGGCTGTTCTATCACAGATCAATGAGGAGGGCCTAGACCAACCTGTAGCCTTCATCAGTAGGAGGTTACTTCCCCTGGAACAGAGATGGAGTGCTATCGAGCGTGAGGTATTTTCTGTGGTCTGGGCACTGAAGAAGCTGAGACCATACCTGTTTGGGACTCACTTCCGGGTTCAGACAGACCACAGGCCCCTCAGATGGTTGATGCAGATGAGGGGTGAGAATCCAAAGCTGTTGAGGTGGTCCATTTCCCTACAGGGGATGGACTTTACGGTGGAACACCGCCCTGGTACAGAACACGCCAATGCTGATGGTCTGTCCAGATTTTTCCGCTTTAGCGATGAGAACTCCCTAGGGGTAGGATAGTTCTCCCCACATTTCAGCTGGAGGGGACACGTGTTAGACCTGGCATCCTTGGCGTGGGTCTCCCTTCCATTTTTTCGTAATGCCTCCACTGTTGCCGATATGTTTTTGCTGGACTAGATGTTCATGGGCACTTTGCCGCTGCTAATCAGTGCCAAAGTGCAAGTGCTCCCTATCGTCAATTGATATATGTATTAGTGACTCCATGATTGGATGATTGGTTTACTTGTCAGTCCCTAGTACAGTGCACTCAGTGTGCCCAGGGCTTGTAAATCCAATGCCGCTGGTGGGCTTGCAGCACTGGTTGTGCCACCCACAGAAGCGGCTTGTAAAGTGTGTCTCAGGCCTGCCATCGCAGAGCCTGTGTGCAGCCTAGGGCTGCCATGTCGACTCTGGTGAGTACACCCACTTACCAGTCCCTAAAACCTTCCCTTTACTGCATGTTGGTCACCCCTAACGTAGGCCCTAGGGCAGGGTGCATTGTAAGTATAAGGTAGGACATGCCCTGGTGTGTGTGGCATGTCCTAATAGTGAATTACAGCCATTTTCGTTTTTCACTATTGCAAGGCTACCTGCTCCCCATAGGCCAGAATGGGCAGACTGACTATTACACCTTATAGTCAGAACTGACCCAGGGAACATGGTAGAAAAACGAATTTAGTATGCCTGAACTCAGGATGATAAAATACATCTTTTAGTGAAGTTGGTTTTGACATTCTGTGTTTGAAAATACCACTTTTAGAAAGTGGGTATTTTCTTGCCTAACTATCCAAGCCTGCCTCTGCTAGGTTGTGTATTCCTTGTCTGGAGATTGAGTGACAGGGGCTGGGGTGGCTACAGGAGACAGGGTGAGTCAGCGCAGGGCTGAATAGAAAGATCTGCATCCAGAGTGGAGGGAGGAGTTGCACCTGGGTCTGAATAGGGCTGTGCCTGCCTTCCACAATGCTGGCTCCACCTCCTGCCGGGCGGCTGAGCACTCTGCCCCACATTCTGAAAGGAAAGAAGGAGTCAGAAAAACAAAGTGCTCCAGGACTGACCAGAACTGGTTTTGGACTAGGCAGAGGCCTCTCTGCCTCCAGAGAACAAAGAGAATCAGGGTATAAGAGGGGCACCCAGACCCCAGGAAAATTAGATCACTTTTGGGAACAAGAAGAAACCTTTGCTGAGGAGCGGAACCAAGAAGAAACTGAGGAGAGACTATCCCTAAGCCTGAAGTGCTGCTTGGGGGATTGGCCTGCAGTGGTTTGCCTGACTGCCAAAGAAAGGAGAAAGGAACTTTTGCTTTGCTGTGACTTTCATCAACTTGTGAAGGATCTCCAAGGGCTTGGAAGAGAGCTTGCTCCCTGACCGAAGTCCCAGGACCATTGGACTTCACCCCCTTTGTGAATTGCTGCTGGAAACTCTGTTTCAGTGGCTACAGAGGTAGGGAGCTGTGACCGACTCTCACGACCGACTCGGTGTCCTGTAAGCACTGCATCGAAGCACCGTCTCGCCCTGCAACGCACGGCCCTGGTCTCACCGACTCCGTCAACGAGCCGCTGCCTGCACCGCATCGAGGGACAACGCGTCGTGCAACGCTCGCTACGCCGAATCGAACTGGTCCGACCGACACGGTCACTGCTGCTGAGTTCGAGTCCTGTGACCGCACCGGAGTTGGGCACCGCCGCACGCTTTGCGACGCACCGCCCGACTCGCACCGCTGTCCGGACTGATCGACGCCAGCTCCTGAATCCGGCTCCGTCGCCGCACCGCAACCTGCCAGCACCGCATCGAAGCACCGTCTCGCCCTGCAACGCACGGCCCTGGTCTCACCGACTCCGTCTCGACGACGTCAACGAGCCGCTGCCTGCACCGCATCGAGGGACAACGCGTCCTGCAACGCTTCCATTTTTGCATCGCGACCGCGACGAACAGCCATCCGGCTCGCACGCCCGTGCCTGCCGCTTCAAGTAAAGGTACTGTGACCGAGTCTGTCTACGCTGTGTTGGCCCGTCTTGACGCGGTCAGCTGGATTTGTTAGACTCTGTTTGTTCTCGACACCGCCGTAGCCGGAGGAGGCTACCGACTCGCACAGAACCTTGAATTAAGCCTTTTTGATCAGAACTAAGCACTCTTGACAGTATTGTGGATTATTTTTGTCGTTTATGGTCTTGTGATAAATCTATATAAAGTATACCTATTTTTATAAATATATAACCTGTGTGGTGTCCATTTGTAGTGTTGTCACTTGATTACTGTATGTGTTCACAAATGCTTTACACACTGCCTCTGAACTAAGCCTGTCTGCTCGTGCCAAGCTACCAAGAGGGTGAGCAGGGGTTATTTCGGGAGTGTACCTACTTTCCCTGACTAGACTCAAGGGTCCCTATTTGGACAAAGGTACCTACCTCTGCCAACTAGAGACCCCCAAATCTAACAATAGACAAATCATGCTTCTTTGGAAATCTGGTACCAGAAGATACATGGTTTGACTTTATTTCCACTATTTGTAATAAAGGGCAGTTGAAGCTGGTTTCAAATTATGTCCTATTACAGCTGCAATATACAGGATTTATTATTTACATTATTAGGATTATGAAATTGTCTTGGCTGGAGGCCATAACACCATCCATCAGACATTTCTGGTACTAATCCACTTTGGTGGGCTTCTACTCTTTGCCCATTCTTCTGTTGGGTTTTAAACACTCGGATATCTGACTCATAGAGTGGTGCTGCCATAAAACCCATACATAAAAATTAGATAGCAATGACCCGGTCCCTGTTGGATTCAATTGCTAAAATCTTTTTGAGAACAGTTTTAAAAAGTTTTGAAAGCTGGTCAAAGACTGGGGGGATTATTCCCAGAGAACAAGGTAGGTTTAGAGATAACCACTCTACTATAGACCATTGTTTTATTCTGTCTGCATTTGCATATTGAGATCCATGGCAGTAGTGTGAAAACTATGCTACTGCGTTGTTGACTTCAGTGCGCCTTTGGCTGAGTAGATTGGAACATATTATGGAAAAAGCTTTCTAACCTTAAAATTCCCCGTGGCCTTCTTAGTATCATACAAGCTCTTTGCAGTAATACTTGGGTCCAGGTAGATGTTAATGAGATTGGGAAGTTCACAAAGAAGATTTCTGTCTAAAATGGTTTGAAGTAGGGGTGCATTCCAAGGCCATTATCATTCAGTCTATTTTAATCTGATCTTCCAAAATGGTTTGAATTAGGGTTGCATCCCCACACCATTATTATTTAGTCCATTTTAATCTGATCTTCCAAGTACAATGTCAAATTCTAATTATTTTCTCCAAAAATAGATGTTCTCCTTCTGTGTCAAATTAACATGGAGGATTTGTTCCTTGTGGAATATACACAAGTCGGTTGCAAAGAAAAATCTCAGCCCTTGGTGAAATTTGTAAAATGAATTGTTTATTGATTATTATTGAAAAGTCTAAAATATTCTCTAAGGTGAAAAAAGTTCCTATTGGAAACTCCTTTAGAGCAAGTACAGATGTACAAGTATTTAGGAATCTTTTTTTCAGAAAATGTCCATTGCATACCCACTTTCTGGCATTCAAAACAAATCTAATGGCACAAACAAATGCTCTTAAAGTGTTCGACTCTAAATTTGGAGGGCTTTCCTTTAATCAACTGAAACAAAGCTATGCCGGTAAAATTGAATGTTTGATTTGCTCTGCATTCTGTCCATCATTTGTATGTCTTTTCTTTCTTGCCCTAAGTGCGCCGGGTATGCCCAGATGTGGGTCCCGGGCTCACTGTGCCACTGGATTGAAGCTAGCCTGGCTGATGAGGAGTAATATCCCGAAACTGGTCTAAGGATGCTTGTTTCTGGTCCAGAGAGGACCTGGCTTGGCAGTTCGGGCTGGACTGTTCCCATGAGGGGCAGGGTCAAGACTGATTTGCGTATGGCTGGCTGTAAACTGTGGTGGCACGGTGAGCAAAAGAACAATGGATTTAACCCAGATCTGTTGACTGGGGGTGAATGTTTGATTTCCTCTGCATTCCTTCCATGATTTGTGTGTCTTTTGCTATTCAATTGGAAGGCCGGTCCAGGGGAAGAACTGACCAGAACCAGTTTTTGGGGTAGGTCAGGGAATTCCCCACACAAAGGCTGGCACCAGGTATAAAAATGGGACGTTGGATCTTCTCATCAGAGCAATCCTAGACCTGTGGAAGATTCAGAAGGACTGACGTGCTGTTTGAGGAAGAGGGACTGCCTTGCAGATTGAAGAAAGTATTGGACCTGCTTGCCTTGAACCTAGCCTAACCAGTCACTAATTTTAGTCTATCTTTCTAAATTGGTGTGGGATTTTTCTTATGTTGTGTTTTCACTTTATTCCTGTTTCACTGCTGCATAAATACTTTACACATTGCCTCTAAGTTAAGCCTGACTGCTTTTGTGCGAAGCTCCCAGAGAATTAAGCAAAGGTCTATTTGGTGACTTTTTTGGTTCACCCTGACAAGGATTGTGTTTATTATTTGAGTGGGGCTTCAACCCCTCTCAACTAATAACCGGATTACCTACAGGTACTGATAATCTTTCCTATGTTTTACCTCTGTGGGCTACGTCTAGTTTGGAGTTAAACATTTTTGCAACTTGAATATTTGACTACTATGCCAAAAATGTTTTAAAAAAACCTCAAGTATAAAAGTGATGGAAGTTAACTTTAATATAGAATATCATTTTTCTATGCTTCCTTGGCTCAGCTCCCTGGAATTTTTCCAGTAGATATCTGAGCTTCCCTAAATATATATCAGATATTTTATTGAAAGCTAGGATAGGTGTAAATCCTGCATTTAGGATAAAAGTGCTGATGGGAAAAATCTGAGATAATGTGGGTTATTACCTCTATGTCCTAGGAGTAATATTTAATTCAACTCATCTTCTCCAGGATTATCTGTTCTTCAAGGTGGAAAGGAGGAAAATATTTAGGCCACTATTTTTAAGATTATAGGTTTGTCCCGAGCTGAGGCACTGCATAGTTTATTTTTGATGGACTAAGTGAAAAGTTCGACTGAACTTGCATGTTATATTAAGACTGTTCACAGATATTTTGCTGTCATGTTCTTATATAAAGTGTGGGGTAATACCCTGCCCAGAAAAATAAAGGGTATTAGTTCAAGTAGAGGTACTATATATTTTATCTTCAATTAATGTGTTAGGAATTTTGACTCCACTTTTACTTTTTATTAAGACTGCTTTAAAACAGTGTCTCGTGTATATGTCTTGATGGAAAGTGTTGGGCATTTCTCTCCTCACATCATTAATTGCTTCTAGGGTTAAAATTTGTCATGTGAACAAGGCTCGCAGGAGCCGAAACGCGTAATGGCGAAGACAGAGGAATAAAAAACAACAATTTGCACAATACCTGGGTCCATGTCCGTCTTTGGAGAGATCCTGTACTGCGACGGCTCTGCATGCAACATATATATATATATTTATATATATATATATATATATATATATATATATATATATATATATATATATATATATATATATTACGAACTGTAAATAAAAGTTGTTACTATTATCTATTGTACTGGTACTAAATTTGCAGAACGCAGAAAACTGGAACTTGTAAATGCTGCGAATCAAACTTCTAACCTGCAGATCACAGCAGATGTCAGATGCAAGACCATCTTACCAAGGGGAAATATGGTGCAAAGAAAAGTATTCGCGGATGCATTCATTTGCGTTAACAATGGACATTTCTTAAACCTTCTGAATCTACATGAGTCTAGATCTCAATGCATTCATAGATATATAAGCACGTGGTTGACGCTGACTGCCGCATTCCCTTGACCTTGTTGCAATAGCGGCGTAGCTGTTTCACCGATGAGCAAGGTGCAGCTATGAAGCCCGAAGCCTTACCTTGTCTACCTCTCACTAAATGAGGGAAGATGTTTCAAGACAGCGCAGGAATGCTTCAAACAATTGCTAACCTTAAGAGGCCCACGTTGTATTCCCGAGAAAACTAGCACCTTATAAGATTTGTCTTTTTCATTTTACTTCTACATATCTTTGAATACGATCATCGCTATGACACTGTCCAGATGGCCGAGTCCAATAACAGATTCATGATAAAAGTTTATTTATAAAGAATACGAAAAATAATGTGAAACAGTGCTTCTGACTCACTAGACCGTGTCTGGAGGTTGCTGGTGTGTCCCAGAGGTGGACAAAAAGTCTGCAAAGTCATTAGGCATTGCAGTCCCACCCCTGAAATTTTGTAAGCACGAGGCCTGCAGTGTGACAAGGATGACAGACGTGCTTCAATAAATGGAACTCTTAATGAAGTTAAGTAGATTGCGTTGCAGTTCTCTCTACGACGGGTCATGTCACGTCACTTCAGTATTTCAAAGACTGATTTTTCCCACTGCAGACCTTATACTGTGGGGCATATATACAGGACTCTAATATCAACAAAGTAAGCTAAAATGTAATCTTCGATTGTCTAAGTTTCTGTGTCAAATGCAATCCTTCTAATTAGATGCTAGATGCAAAGTATTAACCTATTGTGCATCAAACAGACATGCCAAAGTAAAGAAATGAGGAATTGATTACTACTTACCAAGCTGTACAAGTGGTATATTTAACGCCCGTTTGGGTTAGATTATGAGTATGGTGGGGCATTATCCATGGAGGGGATACCACTCCAACATATTACCCAAAATTATAGGGTCCTCAAACTCAGGACCCAGTATCTACAGGCCCGAATCCAACGGTTCCGGGGAAGATGTGGTGGAAGGGCAGTGGACGTGGGCAGGAGGACAACCCGGTATCCGTCCGTGCATTGCAGAAACAGAACCAGGCGTCAGCTGTGAACAGGACTGGCAGGTGGCTTTGTACCCCCACCCCAGCATCTTTCCTGACCCCCAGCCTGCTGCCCATACTCACCCATTTATCACCTGCTCTAAGCAGTTGGTACTTGGGTGTGGATATGGGCCCAGTATTTCACGCACTAAAGTGTAAAGCATGCTGATTTGGACCAAGTATTCCTAAATCACATGTTATTCTACATTCCAGAAGAAATAACTCAGATGTAGGTACTTTGAATACCGATTGAGATTCTAGATATACAGTATCCCCACACTCAAATACGGTTCACTCGTTATCTGCCCTCATTAGCGAATTATGTGACTGTTAGAAATGGGGTTTCTGTTTGGCTAGGGTATGCACCTAAGCCAGGCCTAATCCACTACTCTAGTCAGGGTAAGGGAGTTACACACCCAAGATAACCCCTGATCACCCCCTTGGTAGCTTGACAGAGCAGTCAGACTTATCTCAGAGGCAATGTGTAAAGCGTTTGCACAACACACACACACACACACCCCCACACAACAGTGTCACACTAGGCACATCAAAAAAAGAGTCTCCACACAAGGTTATATAAAAAATATCCTTTGTATTATTTATAAAAACACATTCGACCATAATCACATAGATCACTGTGCTACTAGGCACTTGTCATGATGTCACATAAATTACACCAATCACTTTGCCAATCTACAGTAAATACTTGTGGAGTGCACACATCATAAATCCACCATCACTGCACATATAGGCGCCCCTTACTGACCATTGCAAGATATGAGCAACAACATCACATTATAATATCAGGGCAAGAATATGAGGCAATTAGAGTGAGGCATGACACATAGGAATTCACCAGGATACCCATTACCATAAGTTACCACAACACTAAGAGCAGCACCGGTGCTCCTACTTTAGATGATTCAGTAACCTTGTTTCTCACATGTAGGTTCCTGGGCCACCTGCCCGTCTACACCCATGAATCCGGTAATTCCTGGGTACTCCATGGCATCCAGGGGTCAGGGACCTCTGTCGAGGTCTCACCCCATCCTCCAACCCAACACAGGCTGCCCCGGTTACTAGGAAACAGGCTATCCTTAATTTCAGTGTAGGTTAGCCACAGTAGGCAAATGAACCCTCCCTCGGTCAGGGAAAGCCCAAAGTGTGGTCAGCGACTCCCTGTGAGCCTTGGAGCTGGGCACACCCGGGCTCGCGGGGGCTTGTCCCCGCCCCTGGCCACTTCTTACAGGGTGCCTCCATAATCCAAGGGAAGAGGCATGAATTGTGGAATGCCACAGCTATGCATCATCGGCCCCCGTGGGCGTGGGAACCCACCCACCAGCCCGCTCACCATGAAATCCCAAAAGCTCCTAGGGCCTCCATCGACTGCGATACACTGGAGCCATGAGGATTCCTTCCTCCCTTCTTGGTGGCAGCCAGTCATAAAGGGTGTGCCGCTGCAGTCCTCGCTGGCCCAGCCCACAGCAGGGTAGCAGTGGAGGCTCTCAATAACGCAGTCCTGGCTGGCCATGCCCACTCACAGACTCGGCCCTGTGGCCCGGAATCTCTCCCTGGTTTCCGGCTGCTTCCTGGTCGCCTGGAGAGTGTCTTTGAGGCTGGCGGCTCAGCATGGCGTCCTGCTGGGCTGCCACTAGCTGCGGCTTCTCTGGTTCTGGGCAGTTGCGGGGCAGCGGCAGTGCCGAACATAGGGACCTACTCCGCCCTTGATCCTCCCTGAGCAGAGGCTCCCCTTCAGCGCTTACAACGTGCTTCCATTGGTTTCCTTCAGCCATGGCCACGGGAGGAAGGGGCCGCCCTGCACCTACTCGGGTGAGCCAGTATTAGGACTGACAATTAGTGCTCTCATCGCGCTGTATAGCAATTACAGCGCTCACCACTCGTTTTCCCTCAAACATGAAAGAAAACAATACCGCGCTCTGCAAGCACTTCCTGCAGGTCAGCCAAAAGCGCTCACCATGCGCTCTAATTGCAGGGACCAGGGGCAGCCACCAGCACTCCTCCGGTGCTGGGCCTCCTGGGAGAACACTGGCAGCACCAAACCCAGGGCGCAGGCAGGCCAGCACAAGGGTTTCTTTAGTAAGAGTTGCAGTCCTTCTCTCAGCCCAGGAGGCAGCAGGACAGTAGGACAGTACTCCAAGCAATAAAGTCCAATGACGGTTCCTTCTGGCAATCCTCTGGCAAGGTGCAGTCTGTAGAGCCAGCAGTGGCTGGGTGCAAGTCCACACAGTTTCTTCTCATCTTCATGGGGTCACAGCCCCTGTATTTATAGTGCAAAAGTCTTTGTTCTGGGGGCACTTCAAACACATATTAGAAGTGCACAACACCCCCATTCACATTTCAAGCCCTGGCCCCAGACACACCACAGGAGGCGGAGACAGCACTGTAGAAGGCAGGCACAGCCCTATTCCGGTGCAGGTGCAACTCCTCCTGCCACTCCAAATGCAGACTAGGCCTATTCAGGTGCAAGGGAAGCTCCTCCCACTACTCTGAATTCTGCCAAGGTCTATTCAGCCTAGGGCTGAGTCACCCAGGAAAGGCAGGACACAATTCACCCCCCCTTGTGACTGTCTAGACTAGAGTGAATGCATATCCCCTCTCTCCTGTCAGTCAAAACCAGACGGTGAATACACATCCAGGCAGGGCACAAAGACTCATAAGCACACAGAAATGTCCACTTCTAAAAGTGGCATTTCTAAAATAGCAATGACAAATCCGCTTTCACCAATAAGCAGGATTTCTCACTACTGTCCCAAACATACCAAACATGGTCACGCTACCCCTCTCATGTCAGAAATTACCACTGAAACACATATCAGGGAATCCCCAATGCAAACCTATGAGAGGGCAGCCTCACAGCAGTGAGAAACCAAATAGGTTGTTTGTCACTACCAGGACATGCCACACAGTTAAGGCACATGTCCTACCTTTTACCTACACAGCACCCTGCCCATACGGCTAGCTAGGGCCTACCTTAGTGGTGACTTATATATAGTAAAAGGGGAGTTTCAGATGTGGCAACCACTTTACATGCAACGTCACTGCAGCAGTAAACTGCGCACGCAGGCCTTGCAGTGGCAGAGGCCTGAGACAGGGTTTAAAGGCTACTTCGGTTGGTGGTGCAAGCAGTGCTGCAAGCCCACTAGTAGCATTTAATTTATATGGGATACCACTGTACAAGGGACTTACAGGTAAATTAAATATACCAAACAGGTGTAGACCAATCTTACCATTTTTACAAGAGAGAGCACATGCACTTTAGCACTGATCAGCAGTGGTAAAGTGCCCAGAGTCATAAAACCAACAACAACAGGTCAGAAAAAATACAGGAGGAAGGCAAAAGAAGTTCTGGGATGACCCTGTAAAAAGGGCCAAGTCCAACAGTGACATGGTAACATTAGAATTTTGGCAGAGTTATGATATAGTCATCCCATAAAACCAGGTAATTCATTTTACACGAACTTTATTTGCAACTCGCCATAGGCCAGCATTGGCTAAGATGTGCAGCTATCATAGTGATGGCAGATATAGATCACAGAGTTTTGTGTGGGTCCAATTTATCTATAATGCATCCATTTTGATCCTCATATAAAGTTCTGTGGAGTTACCACAGAAATATATGCACTGCTGTAACAGTTTTTTCAAAAGATAATTCTTTGGGTATTATGACAGATGTAGTGACCTGGGGGCAGGGCACTAGGACCCTGCAGTGGACTGTGGGGACACCAAGGGAACCGGACACCACATCCGGTCAGCGAGGAAGAGGGGACTACAGAACGAGGAGAAGCGTGGGCAGACGTGCGTGGGCACAGCGCAGCGCATGTACGACAATAAAGAAACTACAGATCCTTACCTGTCTCCTGTGCATCTGTGGGCTGGGGACACGACAACTGGCGACGAGAGTGGGATCATCCACCACCCTTCAGAAGAGCAGAAGTGGATCGGATCGTCGTCTGCCCGAAGAAAGCGCGACGGAACCAGGAGCCCACCCTGGTCCGCTGGCCAACACAAGGAACATCGTGGCAATCGGCGCGGCGGTAAAGAAGAAAAGCGGAGCCAGGAGCCCACCCTGGTCCGAGTCAAGCAGCCAAGAAACAGCGACGCGGGAGCCCACCCCGGCCGCCGAAATAGCGGTAAGAGCGCTGTGAGGTTGCACGCAAGAGGAGGCCAGAAAACAGAAGAGCCGGCAAGCGTCAGCACCCGAGAGTGCTCAGAGAAGACTGAATAGAAAGACGCGCGCTAGTTCAAACGAACTATCGCGAGAGCGGCGGCCATTTTGAGGTCAGGCAGAGCGGGCCAATTGGAAGCCAGGAACAAGCGGCGGCCATTTTAAGAGGTCAGGCAAAGCGAGAGGGACAAAGAAACATCGCGAGACTACGGCGGCCATTTTGGAGTCAGGCAACTAAGCCAATAAGAACAAAATACAGCGCGGCGGCCATTTTGAAGTCAGGCGGCCATTGAAATAGATAGGAAAACACAAAAACAGAGCGAAAGAGTCAAAAAAGAAGAAGAAAACTGTGGAAATAAAGCACAATAAAGAGGAAACAAAGGGACAAATACAGAAACAAAGGAAATAAAAGACGAAGAAGAGCAGAGGAGTGCCAAGGAAGGAAATGAGCGACAACAATGAGAAACAAAGCACGCAAGCAGTCTTCCGCAGGCCTTTACCATTCAGCCTATCGGAGCCGCAGGCAGGCATCCGGTGGGAAAGATGGATCAGGAAATTTGAGCGCTACATGAGTGCCACGGACGTCCCGGATAACAAGCAACTGCACCTACTTTTGAATCTAGCAGGGGATGAGATAGAAGATCTATTGCTAACGTTTCCTGTTGAACAAACACAGAACTACAAGGGAGTGATACAGTGTCTCACACAAAAATTCGACCCCCAGCGCAACGTTGATTTCGAAAGATACACGTTCAACACGGCGTGCCAGCAAGGCGAAGAGAGCCTAGATGACTTTGCAACGAGACTGAGAAAACTGGTCACGTACTGCGAATTCGACAAATTTGACAATGAGCAAGCGATAAGACTGCGAATAATTGAGGGCTGTAAATCAGTGGAATTCCGAGCACGAGTGCTGAAGGAACCAACGACGCTGGAAAAGATATTGACAATGGCTCGCACAGAAGCACGAGCAACGGAACAGGCAAAGCAGATGGAAATTGGAAAGGAGAAGAGAGTAGCACTAGCACATCGCGTCACGGGGAACATAAACAAGAAGGAATTCCAGGCGCCGGTCCCACCACGGAAGGGCGAACAAACATGTTACAGATGTGGGCTCGAGTTTCCCCACATCGGCGCCTGCCCAGCAATGGGCCAGAAGTGCAGAAAATGCAACAGGGACAACCACTTCTCAAGCGTGTGCATGACCAGGCAATTCAGAGGTGAGAGAGGCCGAGCGACAAGACCGCGGATGACCAGCAACAGGTATGCCCGACACATGGAAACGGCAAATCGCAGCTCTTCTGAGGAGTATGAAGAAACGGCAGCACCTGCGAGCGCGGCAAGACTCTACCTAATGTCGGACGCGCCCAGAGAAAGCGGCGAGGCAGAGCACGTTCACCTGGTAGACAAGAGAGAAATAAAGAAGACAGCCACTGTGAACATCGATGTAGGAAACCACCAGGCAAGCTTCGTACTTGACAGTGGAGCAACATGCAACATCATGTGTATGTCCGAATACCAAAAGATGAGAATAAAGCCACAGCTACTGCCATTGACCGTAGACGTTTTCACCTGGGGCTCCAAGAGCCCGGTAGAAAACATGGGAAAGTTCATAGAGACACTAACATACAAAGGCAGATCTTATCGTGAGGAAATACATGTACTCAAGGGCGACATCCCAGCGCCATGCCTACTAAGCAATGTGACGGCACAACTGATGGGGCTACTGGCAATGACATATCACATGTCGGAAACGGAGAACATCCTGCAAGAATACCCGGCCATACTGAAAGGGCTTGGCAAGCTGAAAGGGAAGCAGATAACATTGCACATAAATGAAGCAATCAAGCCAGTAGCACAACATCACAGACGGGTACCAATTCACCTACAACCACAGGTGGCAGAGGAGATCAATAGCCTACTGGCACAGGATATAATAGAGGCGGCAGACGGCCCAACACCGTGGGTGTCTCCGATTGTGGCGGTTCCAAAGAAGAACACCTCCAAAATCTGCATATGCGTGGACATGAGGATCCCAAACACCGCAATCACAAGGGAACGCCACCCGGGACCACACCTGAACGACATGATTAGCTGCCTCACTGGAGCGTGCAGATTTTCAAAGCTCGACCTATGCAAAGGGTATCACCAGTTAGAGTTGGACCATCAGTCCAGGTACATCACGACATTTTCCACTCATCTGGGCCTGTTTAGATACAAGCGACTGAGCTTCGGAATATCGTCGGCAGCGGAAATATTTCAGGAGACCATACGACAAGTGATCAGACCGGTCCCGAACAGCTTAAACTACAGTGACGATATCTTAGTGTTTGGGAAAACAGACAAGGAGCATGACACGGCGTTACGTCAAGTGTGCACACAACTGGAGAAAGCAGGCCTCACACTCAATGGAGACAAATGTGAGCTAGGAAGAAAGGAACTAGTGTTCTTTGGACACATCTTTTCGAAACAAGGGATGAGGCCAGATCCCAGCAAAGTTGAAACGCTACAAAATGCAAAGCCACCGACGGATGTCGCGGAAGTACGATCATTCCTAGGACTCGCCAGCTACTGTGCGAGATACATACAGGATTTCGCTACAGCAAGCACGCCACTGAGGGAACTGACCAAACAGGGACAGAAATTCACCTGGTCTCAGGAATGCAACAAGGCATTTGAGGACATAATACAAGCGGTGGTGACAGTGGAACATCTGGCCTACTTCGACCCCCTGCTCTGCACCGAATTGACTGTGGATGCCAGCCCAGTGGGACTGGGTGCAATACTAGCACAGCATCTGCCAGGAAGAGAGTCACAAAGGAAGATTGTCGCATATGCAAGCAAAAGCTTGACGGATATTGAAAAGGCCTACTCGCAACCAGAAAAGGAGAGCCTGGCTGTGGTGTGGGCGTGCGAGCATTTCCACATGTTTATCTATGGGAAGCCGTTCACCATCATAACGGACCACCAAGCGCTGGTGACAATCTACGGCAGCCCATCGGCCAAAATGCCACCCAGGATTGAACGCTGGGGCATCAGACTAATGGACTATGACTTCACAATTGTGCATAAACCAGGGAAAGAACACAATCCTGCAGACTACATGTCAAGGCACCCATTACCACAGGCTCACGACACGACATCGATAGCAGAAGAATACCTAAACTTTGTGCTCAAGCAAAGCACGCCAGCACCAATAACACTAGCGGAGTTAGAAAGGGAGACGAGAGAAGATGGCACGCTGCAACTGGCAATGGAGATAACGAGAAGACAAAGATGGAGGCACATCAACAACAACTGCACCTGGGAAACAGGGATATGTAAAGAAGAAGTGCTAGCTCTACAAAAGATAAATGAAGAACTGTCGGAGACGGAAAGCGGAATACTAATGAGAGGGACGAGAATTGTGATACCAAGATCACTCAGGAGACAAGTGATAGATTTGGCTCACGAGTCACACCGAGGCGTAGTATCAACAAAGAAACTGTTAAGAGAGAAAGTGTGGTTTCCTGGACTAGATCGCATGGTCGAAGACACAGTAACGACATGCCACCTATGTCAAGTGACAGGAGCACCGCCCAGACACGCACCGCTACAAATGTCAGAGCTCCCAAGAGCAGTATGGACGACACTGGCAGCTGATTTCTTTGGCCCACTGGACACAGGAAACTACTTGCTGGTGGTCATCGATGAATACTCAAGATTTCCAATAGTGCGACACGTCTCATCGACATCAGCATCAGCAACACTGCCGATTTTAGATGACATATTCGCTGCATGGGGCTCACCGGAAACTCTAAAGACGGACAATGGTCCTCCATTCTCAGGAGAAGACGTCCGCAGATTCATGACCTATCTAGGGATAAGTCACCGGAAGATAACTCCACTGTGGCCTCAAGCTAATGGAATGGTGGAGAGGTTCATGGGGAACATCAAAAAAGCAGTTCAAAGGGCGAAGCTAGCGCAGATATCACTTAGCCAAGCTCTATGCCAGGTATTGCGGGACTACAGAAACACACCGCACAACTCCACAGGAAGATGCCCAGCGGAGCTCGTGCTGGGGAGGACAAGTAGAACGAGGCTGCCACAAATAGAAGCAATGACAGCGCCAGATCGCAGCAATATCGCCGAGAAAGACAGAGAGGAGAAAGAAAAAATGAAACGATATGCAGACGCCAAGCGGCACGCCAGATCGTCAGGCCTCAAGGAAGGAGACACGGTGATAGTGCGCCAACGACAACAAAGGAAATTGGACAGCATGTTCTCCAAAGACCCGCTAATAGTAACTAAAGTGAAGGGCCCAATGATCACGGCAGAGTCAGAACATCAGAGGATAACGCGGAACAGCTCACACTTCAAAGAACTGAAGGAGAAGAAAGAGGAAGACCAAGATAAGGAAACAGCAGAACAAGAAGAGCAGGAGCAGACCAGGAAGGAAAGAGACAATGGTGAGGGAACAGCAAAAGAGCAACAGACGGAGGCCGGCCTGAAAAGATCATGCAGACGGCCAAAAAGGCTAATAGAAGAAATGTAATGATGGGAAGCACAGTGACCTGTGCCAGGGCAGACTTGCATCTATCTCTATCAACAGATCTCTGTATTTCACTTTTCTAGTAACTTCTTCGTGACAAAGGGGGGAGATGTAGTGACCTGGGGGCAGGGCACTAGGACCCTGCAGTGGACTGTGGGGACACCAAGGGAACCGGACACCACATCCGGTCAGCGAGGAAGAGGGGACTACAGAACGAGGAGAAGCGTGGGCAGACGTGCGTGGGCACAGCGCATCGCATGTACGACAATAAAGAAACTACAGATCCTTACCTGTCTCCTGTGCATCTGTGGGCTGGGGACACGACAACATCCTTTGATTCTTTCTCCAGTAAACGCTTTATCCACAGAGCCTTTGGGGAATACAGTAATGCCCTCCACGCAGAAGGTTTTAAAAATGTGTAATGTGCGTGCACACAAAAAATGTGTCAGTGCAATTAATGAGGCTTTGTTAAAATAGTGTCCAGGGGTCAGTGGAGAGTGTAGCAAGGCTCTGTTTTGCACAACTGCTATCTCCAATGTCCCGCATCAAAATACTTGTATAATGTGAGGGGGACATTCTGGCCACAGAGCATGATCCTGGCTCACTGTGACTGCACTGATTAGAGGAGAATGCCCCACCCCATGATCATTAAACCAATACACATAGATACTCAAGAACAGCATCATTCAAGCTCCTTCTAGCTTAACTCTTTATCCACATTTCAAAATAGACGAAAGACCTGGAATGATGAAAGATACTGAAGACCATTGCATAAATCCTGAAGAGGAACCTCTGGTGCTCCACCACACTAGGAACTCTTACTGTTTTGCAACACGGATAGAAGTAACAGACTTGATGTGAGCTCCCACAGGGACAAAGCCTGGCCCCTAAAAGCTAAACCGCTTGTGTGAGGCATCTATTACACTTCCCAGGAAACTTGATTCAATCAGCAAGTCACTCTTCAATGAAATTGCATGTTGCACCTTTGCAACAGCTACACAAAACATCAGAAAAGTGAAGAAATTAAGAACTTAAAATGTCAAACCCAAGGTTAGAATAAGAAATAGTTTAATGAGTAAATTGCCCCAGAAAATAAAGAAAAGAAAATACATTAATTAATATGTGCTACTTAAACAAAAATGGTCCAATTAAATCAAATGGGAAACCAAAACTCAATTGTTAGTTTAAGAGAAGCAGAAGACCAGGACATATGCAAATTTTTTCCAGGACATATGCACCCTTTTTGGTGGATTGATGATGGACTGTAGCTTGGTAAACATTGGTGGTTTATTAAAGTGAAATGTTTTGCCTTTGGACTTTAAAACATTTCTGAGTGTCAGAAATCTTGATCAGGGCAAGGCTGGAAGCACTGTCCTAGATGTGTGTTGTGTGGCAGCATTGTAGTCTCCACTCCCGAGTGGGAAGAAGCACAAAGATGAAACCAACAAATTTGCATCTTTATAGAGTAGACATTACATCTTGTGTGGTTCACCCCAAAAATAATTTTATCATAGTTTCTAGCTTTTCCAAAATATCCAGTAGCTCTGGTTTCCAGAGTGGAAAAGCATTCAAAAGTTCACGCCTGCTTCTCAGGCTGTAGTCTATGGGATACAGGTGTCGCCAGGGTCTAGTGAGATGTGGTGCTTCGCCACTAGGTCAGGTCTACAGCAAACCTTCCTGCTGCAAATGATTCTCAGTATTTCTCCATTGCAGCAACAGCTTCCTTGATCCACAATGCATTTGTCAACCCACACCCACTGATGAGAAATCTCATAGACGCATTCAAGAGAAATATTCAGTTGTTCCCTGGTCACAGGTTTTTTTTCCAGGAAGGCAACAGCTTCCTCTGCTTTACAGGATTCTGTACTCTCCTGACACAAGAATAAAGTTTGACAGAGTCCTGGAAGCTTCACTGGCAGGAATTGAGCTCTCTTATCCTGAGGTCCTCTAAGGGACTAGTGCCAATATTCCTTGGGCACATTTATGGTCCCAGAGGTGGAGTCAGTTCTCTCCAGAGTCCTACATCAGGCTTTCAGGAATTTAGAAGAACATTGAACTCCTCTTCATCTGTTTGAGACAGTCATTGCCTGTTAGTTTGTTAAGCAGTGCATTTTAAAAGGCAAAACTAGAGATCTACTAGTGGGACTTGCTAGTGCAATCTACCAGCAGATGATAGGAGGAAAATTATTAATTTATATGAAGTGCCCCATCAAATGTGATCTTACGCAACATACATTACCTGGATGATAGAAAGATTATGCTTGACTTGTAAAAGATCATAAAACTCACCTATGTTCCTTTGTGGAAATTAAGCAAAATACCCAAAAATGTATTATGTGAAATTAAGTATTTATAATCGAAATGCCTGTCACGTGGATTGCTTGGATTTACCTGACTTATTGACAGGTGGCTGATCGCTGTTGGCAGCTGTCTGGCAAATGTCTGATGGCACCGAGCCTCTTCTGATGGTGAGTCTGAAGAAAGTCTTGTTATGCACTGGAATGTTTCACAAGTTTGACTTAACCATAACCACAGAGACTCTATTGCTGCCAATATCATATGTGTGTGTGTGTGTATGCGTCAAGTTGCTTTGACAATTCTTATTAATGTGTTTTCTATGTGATATTTAAACGCACAGGCCCAATAATGCTGTCTGTTTTTGCCACCGCTACCTCTGCCTTAGAAAGGAATGTTGGTGCCTGTAAATTCTTCTCACTCAACAGCTTAAAGTGTACTCAGTCAACTTAATGTGTACTGAGTCAGTTTAGAGTGTACTCAGTCAGGTTAGTACACACAATCTTGGATGATGTACCCTTTCATGTCAGAAGATCTAGCAAAGCATGCAACAGATTGAGGTGCAGATTTAATATTTTTTCACGTAGCGCACTGCAGCAGCCGTAAATGTTGAGCTGCGCTATGTGAAAAGGAGAAACGAGAGAGCCCTGTTTACTAAAATAAGGCACTCTCCTCCCCTCTCACTAACGCTGGCGCCGAAATCAGCTGCAGTGCGCCACGGAGACACCTTTGCGCCATGGTGCAAGGGTGTCTCAGTGAGTCTAGCATAGGTTTTGTAATGGAAGGAACCCTTCCAGTACAAAATACTATGCACGGACTTACTTTAACCACTTTCCGATCTTTGTATGTGTGCTGTACAGTACAGCACACATGCAAAGTCGGAAAAGGAAGGAGAAATGAAAGCATTTCGCCTTCCTTGTGCCTACTTGAAAAGGGCGCAGTTTTCTCATGCTAAACCCAATCTACTTTATTTAATAAATTGGGTTTAGCATGAGAAACCTTGGGTGGTTGCATGGGAATGACCATGCACCACCCTTGGTACGCCCCCATGCAACGTAATGCGAAGCAGGTTTTCATTACTTTCCCGTTATTTCCAAAGTAAATTGGGAAAAAAAGATTTTGCTGCGATTTGCGCCACTTTTGTGACGCAAACACGGCGCAAAATCTTAGTAAATCTTCCCCTGAGTGTCACCACACAAGAAGTGGTATGCCCTCAAGTGCAGAGGTAAAGCCATGCACGAAACCGTTTACCAGGACTGGCGGTGGTGACCTCACTCTTACCAACACCATACAGTACTTGCGGCCCTTCTCTTGCACAGTCTCTCCTCTGCTCTTGCCAGTCGTCGAAAGTACACATCCTTCAGTAGCGGCTCGTGGAGGGAGTGCCGCGGGGCGGCGGGGCGGGGGAGGAGCAGGTTGGGGGGTAGTAAACTTCGGCATACGGCCGAACAGAGGTAAGTAAACAAATAAATAAATAAAACGAATTTCATTGCGCGCGCTGCATTGCCAAATGCGATGCAGCGCGCGCAACGAAATTCGTTTTATTTATTTATTTGTTTACTTACCTCTGTTCGGCCGTATGCCGTAGTTTACTACCCCCCCACCCTGCTCCTCCCCCGCCCCGTCCCGCGGCACTCCCTCCACGAGCCGCTACTGACAGCCTTACATATAAAGGGGCGTTTGTCTTTCAAGCATGGCTGTAACACTTACCAAACAAACCGGATATCTCCTATAGCTTTCGAGGTTATTACAAATACGGCAGAAATTGCACAGAGAGAAAAAATAAACACGATTCCTAATTACTACTCCTAGAAACTACCTCTGGTATTACATCGAGATGCAGTAATATTACAAGAACTGACCTTGTAATGCAGCTACTTTCTGTAATATCTGATTTGTCTCCGGCATCTTTTTGCTGCTGACCCTGTGTGTGTGGTAATATCTTTTGGGAGCATTAGTTGTCCCTAGGAGTCACGGAAACACGATCTGCTAAATATGGGGGTAATGGCTGCAGGGTCAAGAGTGCCTTATCATAGCTGCCAAGGTTTCAGATTGCTATGTGTGACATTTTAATAATTTCAGTGTATTTATGAGTGACATTTCAACGAATATGAGTGACACTTTCTCGCGAGCAAAAATCATGCAATTAAACATATAGGGAAACCTATAAATATCAGAAATTACACCCATTTGAGCAACAAGAAACTCTAAGAAGTAATTGAAGTAAAGTGCACTAACGGGGGGGGGGGGGTGCAAAAAGGCGACGGCGAGCTGCTCTGCAAATCAATGCGCCCGTGCTGAGTGGTGGCCTGAGTAAAAGCATCCATGAAAATACAAATAAGCCAAACATAAGCAAATGCTCGACTTACGATGTGTAGAGAGAAGAGCCAGTGTAGAAATCAGCATATTCAGGACAATGTCGGCAACTTAGCCGCCCATTATACCATCCCTAATACAAACAAAGTTATCCTCCAAACAAAGTGATAGTCAGCAAACTCATCATAAACAACACAGGTGGAAACAATCCTTTTAAACATGCGGCGGAGTTAATCTACAAACAAGTGACTGCAAACTGAGCCAAGAAATAAAAGAAATACGTGACTCTCTGCAGTTATATTGTGCTCATTCACCATGTTTACTACGTGAAAATGAGGCCTCTGATGTTTCGTAATATGTAACTGCTATTTCAAATGCTCAGGGTGCAACATAATGAATGATGGTCGAATACGCTCAATTTTTCCCCAAATTCTTTTCTTACATGCTCAAAGGCACGAATTTCAGGAACGAGACAGTATGACCGCCGGCGTGACTTGTCTAGTGTGCCCCGGGAGCCTCCAACAAATGACAATGTTCATGAACCGGCGAGGGGTGACGTGTCCTGGCACTGTTGCGTCGCCGCGCCGCGGTGACACTTGAAATTATTAATTCACTCGGGACTCTCGGCGAGTCCCCGCCGGCAGTGACCCGGTCTCTGGGCTGGCAACGCTAATTTGCGGCGGGCGCGCCGGCTGCGCACGAAGACAGAACTAAATGCTGCACGCCAAGGCAAGGACTGACTCCACTCAATTCAATTGAGTCCCCGCGCCGCTCAGTGCTCACTTCCTCTGACTTCCTCCTGACTGCTGAGAGGGCGGCATCGCCCCACCCCCCCATTATTGGCAGCGAGCAGTGTGTCAAACTAAGCAGCCTGGAGCCAGGCTGAGGCACCACTGTTACATTGTAGCCTAAATTGGCGCCGCGCGCTCTCAGCCACCAGAGCTGAGAGCAGTCTCAGTCAGATGATTCATGCCGGTGATTAACTATTATGAACTTTAAGAGCCCAGAGCAGCTGCTGGCACTGGCAGCACACGTCTCTCGGAGCAGCAGAGCCGTGCCCAGGCGCCGCCGGTGGAGCGAGCTGGCGAGTCGGCAAAATGCGTGACAATGCATTTCAGTGCGGTGATGCGGAACACCGCACTGAAATGCGTGAGTGTCACACCTGATGCGTGATACTTGGCAGGACTGCCTTATATATCGGGCAGGTTTCTATTTGGAGACTGTGGAGTAAATAATGAACATGATAAATAAACAAGGCAGAACGGGCCACCTCTGTAATAACATCACTGGCCGCCATTTTTATGCAACATTTAGATGTCGGGCATCCCTTTTCGGAAGAACTGATGCTAACACTGGTCTGCCACGCTTCGAATAAGAGACATTGACAGTTCCTTTGTGTATTTTATGCATTATAATGTCCAAATTCTTTCTCACCCGCTAGCGTAATTTTATTTTTGTATAAACACATATGTGCGCGTGCACACGTGTCTCCCTGTGGTGACACTCATTGTACAATAAATTAACACGTTAGAAACACTTTTCCGGAATCTTAAAATGTGAATGTAATTTGGAATTTCTAAATTGTGCACAAAAAAAAATCATATGCAGAGTTTTTCAAATGTAGATTGCATGCATGGAATTTTAGCCTGCCTGTTCAGGTTTTTGCTGACTTTTTCTTCTGAGAATTCACGTGTTCCTGGGTGCATCTCGATGTGCTTTGCTTTTGTGCAGGTAGACATTTTTTTTGTGAATCAAGACCTTTCTTTGTGCTTCCTAATTAAAAACTAAGCTATGCTTATCAGCTTGACAGCTCCTCCTTACCGCTGTTTCATTACGTGGGTAGGAGGATAAACCTGCTAATGCTGGTGCATGCTGATTAGGCCAGGAAGCTGCCTGCGGTTTATCACAAACTACACTTATGTTGCTTATTTGAGTTCATGGTTATTACTTGCTTCTGATGGGTTCATGTTAATGCTTGGTGTGCAGATTTGTCTTTAATTTCAATCTTCTGATGTTCACACTTTTGATGCTATGTGTGTTGTTTCCTGGATTCTATTGACATCCTTACTTATCAGCAACAGGTAAATACCGTCGAACTAATGCTTCGGGTGGTATTTGTATGTTTTTTTCCCTGCTAATTCTGCTTTATCATATTTCCAAAATCCTATTTGGGTGAACCACTAAAATTCACAAAATTTACTTTGCTTAACCCTCTTGTAGCTTGGCATAAAAACAGCCTGGCTTAACTCAGAGGCAATGTGTAAAATATTAATGCAGCACTTATACACTAATAAAGTGAAAACACAGCACATGAACAATCTCCCAACAATTTAGAAACATAGAGTCAATTTTAATAAACTATTTGACACCAAAACTACAACAATCTAAAAAGCAGAACTGGAGTTATGATTTTTTTAAGTTTAAAGTGAAAAAATAGTGCTTATAAGATCAAAGCGCCAACCACTGACATCTAGTTGTGCAAGACTGGGGCAAAGTCGAAAGTTATGCCCTACTGCAATAGAGCACTGTAATTGTGCCCGGTCTCCACGTACCTTCAGACTTAGAAAAAATTGTGAAGAAAAATGTCTGAGAAGGTAAAGTTCAGTGGGGCAAGGTAGCCTGCAGTGTCAAAGGAAGAGGAGTAATTATCCGGGAGCAGCTGGACAAAGTTGCTGTAAAGATTTTTATGTGTGGACTTAGTCTCTTTTTTGGAAGTCAACAATCTCCAGTGGGATGAAGCTACAGGCTGTAGCCGATGAGGGCTTCATGAGGCTGGATACCCCTTCTGTGATGAGCTGCTGAACAGGATTTGCTGTGGTGGAGAAGAACGTAGCAGGAGCTGCTGCAAAGTCAGGGCCACCAGCAATGCACCTTAGACTGATCAGTTAGCAGGTAGGTCCCGGTCTCATCTCGGTTCTCAGAGCACTTTCTGGCTGAAACTTTTCTACGTCCCAAGTTTTGGATTTGGGCAATGTGGACACCTTTAGCACAACTTCCAAGGGTCCAGCGCTAGAGGGGCACCAGTTGGAGGGTCAGGACTCACTCAGACTGGGTCCAGGTGTGGGTTCAAGATGGTTGGAATCTTTTCTGTCCCTGAGGCTCAGAAGGGCTGCAAACAAGCCCTTGGAGTCACTCTGGTAGTCCTGGGTTCAACCAGAAAAGCAGACCTGAAGCAGCAGGGCAGTCCCCTAAGGTCACCGGGCAGGCTTCAGGCAGTAGGGTAATACTCTTGATACAGCAGGGTCGTCTTCTAAAGTACACAGTAGGCAACAGGGCAGTCCCCTGATAATCCTTCTGCAGGTACAGAAGGGAATTGAAGAGTGGGTCTGAGACTCCTAATTTTATACCTGGTTCCAGCTTTGAAGTGAAATGAACTTCTGGAGCTTTTCCCCCACAGAAGGGTCTGTAATTTCCTGCCTCCTTGTGCTGGTCCCCAGCTGTCTGCAGTCACAATAGGCTAGGGTGAAGCTCTTGTGTGTGAGCTGAGGCAGTGACTTTGAAGTGAAAGTGGGGCTGGGCACAGCTCCTTTCCCTCATCCTGCTAGGATGGCTTATCCTGCCACCACCCAGTCCATCTATTGTGTGGTTGCTTGGGAGGAATGCACAAAGTCCAACAGCCAACTACAGATAGTTATGTGACCCAGGAACAGACTGCATTATGTGACCCAGGAACAGATTGCAGGCACCAAATGTTTAGAACCAGAAAATGCCACCTTTCTAAAAGTGGCATTTTCAGAATTGTGACCTAAAATCTGATTTTACCATTAAAGAGGATTTTAAATTGCAATTCCTTAAACACAAAACTTGACATTCCTACCTGCTTCCAAACAAAAGTTAGCACATATTAAAAGTAATACGGTAACACAATGTTATCTTATGGGAAAGGTAGGCGTCAAAGGAGTGAAAAACTAACGCATGCATTTTTTACTACCAGAACATATAAAACTTAAAAGTACATGTCCTACTTTTTAAATACAATGCACTCTGGCCTATGGGCAGTTTAGGGCCTACCTTAGGGGTGACTTACATGTATTAAAAAAGGGGTTTTAGGCTTAGAAAAGGGTTTAATTTGCCAGGGTGAATTGTCAGTTTAGAATTGCATACAGGCTTCAATGGCAGGCTTGGGACATGTTTTAAGGCACTACATAAGAGAAGCGCACAATAAGTGCTGCAGACCCACTAGTAGCATTTAATTTACCAGTCCTGGGCATATGGTATATCTCTTTACTAGGGTCGTACAAGTAAATTAAATACGCCAATCAGGTGTAAGTCAATGTTACCATGTTTTACGGAGTGAGCACAAGGACTTTAGCACCGGTTAGCAGTGGTAAAGAGCAGAGAGTCCTAAAGCCAGCAAAAAATAATTCTGCAAAATGGGAGGGGAGAAGGTAAAACATTTTGGGGAAGAACATTCTCAGGCTGACAGCTCTAACAATGAGGAAACAGACATCTTCCCTTAGTTTGTGTGGCGATCGACTGATGTGCATAAAACATTAAGCATGACCTTGCAAATACAGCAATTTGGCACGTTCCCCTTTCCATGTTTTACACTGGTGTGTGGTGGGGCTTTCCCCTTGCATTCGGTGTGCGTGGTTTGGGAAGAAAGGAAACATGTTGATTTGTATGCCAATTAAGTCTGCATCTAATTGGAGGATTTTCTATCTGCTTCTCCATGAACTGCTATCATCATTACTTGCATCCTGCCTTGTGGAATTCAGTTTTTGGTTATGCATTTGTCCATTCAGTTTACAATATCTACAGTCAGTTTGAGCCAGACAGATGGAAGTACTGCTACCATTTATTAGCAAAAATCCAAAATTTGTCAAAAAAAATGGTAATAGTTTCCAAAGACCTTACATTACATAAAACAAGGTAGTCGGTGGTTGTATAACAAGGTAGGGTAATAAGGATGAGGAACAGAAGATTAGATGGAACAAATTTGTTAAAAAAAATATGTTTAACTTGCTGTTGAGGTTTTCAAAAGGAGAGAACCAGGCAATTGGAGGGTGCTGGCATTTATTGGCTGTGCAGCTCTGCTAATAGCTACTTAGGGGCCGATTCCGATTCAGGCCGGAAATCTCCCCGACCGAGCCGGACCCGGAGAGATTTCCGACCGAATCGGACTCTAGCAGTCCGACCGAACGAGTACGATGCGCACGCATGCTATCGGACTCGATTCGGTCGGACTCCCATTGAAGTCAATGGGAGCCAGTCGTACAACGCGTACGCGGGCTCCCATTGACTCAATGGGTGCGAGGCGAACGAGGGCGCCCCCTACAGTGGGTTCGCGTCGATGCGGTTCGCGCCGCACACGCACAGGTAGGGGGGGACCCATGGGTCCACCCTGTGTGCGACTCGCGTGGCTACGCATACAGGGGGGTCCGACACGGACCCCCAAAGTCCGGCTCAGACAGCTGTTTCGAGCCGGACGGTGCAGGTCGGTCGGACTGCTTAAGGCGCGCATCGTACTTGCCCGGCCGGGGAACGTCTCCATCGCGCGGTGCGAGTCGAGTCCGAGCGAGTCGGTCGGTGCGGTTCGGACCCGTGAACGAGTCGGTCGGCGATTTCGCGTGCGCTAGCATCGTACTCGCTCGGCCGGACGCTCGTTCGAATCGGTCGGAAAAGAGGGCTCCGAATCGGATCCGGTTAAGCCGAATCCGATTCGGTGCGCTACCGGCCGAGATCGGAATCGGCCCCTTTGTGTGAGGGAAGCAAACGTTTTCATTTCTGTAGCCAGAATGATCTAGTGCATTGAGAAAATCAGTATGCAGGTCCATAGTGGGTTTTGGGCGGAGCCCATGCTGGAGTGTAAAAACGCGTGTTCTTTGCAAAGAAGAAGTAGTAGCTAATTTATTGCTTTGAAGACCAGGGCTATCCACTTTAGTCGAGCTCAATTTTGGTTCCAGAGTCAGCCTCTTGCTAATGATAGTAAAACATGGGGGGGTGAATTGACATAGGTTGAACTGTGTGCATATGGCACAGTTGAGGACCAGAGAGATCAGACCGTATTGTGAGAGACTCAGCATAATGGTATTGTAATAATGACACCTCATCAAGAATTTGGCACAAATATGTGGACAAATTGTTCTGTGCATGAAAAAGGCATAAATTTAATTTGTTTGCAAAAGTGCATTTCAACATTAAAGTCATTGAAGAACATACTAATGGGTGACCTGGTGCAGACTGGATTCTTACTCCTCCATAAACTCAATACCATACACATTTACAGCGCACTTAAGCATCCCAAAGACAACATGTCACTCTAGAGCACTCTTAAATAAATCAATGAAGGTTAGGCTGTGCAGAAATAATGAAGATGATGTTACGAGTGCTGAAATTTACCCTAAGTCTGCTGGGGTCAGGTTTATAAACCACAGGTACAAGGACTTAGTTTAATGAACCACGATGAGGAAGAAATACTATTTGAACTGCAGCCCCACACCGCCCACTTAGCATTCCTATGACTGAGGTGTTTTCTAGGTTACCAACAGTCCTATAAAAGGTTCAGGAACCCAGCTGTAATCCAAACGATCTGTAATTAATGAGTTACACACTGAAGGATTACTAGAAATTTGATATGTATTTTAAAATATTTTTTAATATTTGTTTTAAAGTTCCTAAATCTACTGCACACAATATTGTATAGTAACATCATGTCACAAATTTCGAAGCAACTAATCGTTTCATGAACAGTCAAAACAACAGGGAGAAATTTTAATATCAGTATCACAATTTGTAGCCCTAACACCCTCACTGTGCTATCTCTAGGTGCTATGTTATTTCTAGCAGAACAATAAATATTAAGACTATTTATCGAGTTTTACAGGTGTTGAGCATACCTGGGACAACGAAATTTGTTATCTGTCTGGAATTGCTTGCCATCTAATGGCAAAGTCTTTTTGTTTGTTCAGGAACAAACATCACCCTGCCAACATTCAGTGTAGCCTGAACCTTGAAGGGGAATCTCTCTCAATCAATGGTCAATTCACTGGGCCCGACCCACAAAGGAACTTATGTTTAGTAAAGTTATGAGTGCGGAGTCTCCGCATTTGTGACCAAATCTCTGCACTTGTGGCAGAATCTCTGCACTCGGGGTGGAATCTCCATACGGCACAGAGATCCGTACGTAGATTCCTCCCCAAGTGCAGAGATTCCACCACGAGAGCAAAGATTCCATCACGATTGCGGAGATTCTGCCACGAGTGCGGAGACTCCACATTCATAACTATACTACATGTAAGACCCTTTGTGAATCGGGCGCACAGGGTTTATCTACGATATTGACGGCTGATCCTTATCTCATGTTTTCATAATCAAATGGGGATTTTAAGGCACCATATCTAACAGGACTATTCTAGTGGGATGCAAATAGGTCACCTATGTAAAAATCCCCAACCATTTACATCATCTCATGTTTACTTTAGGTCATTACTGCTACAACCTTGGGACGTAGTTATCGAGGGGATGTACTAGACTTGTAGAGGCTGATGGTGTAACAATTCAGTCTGAGAGGTGTTTAGACATAAATAGCACTTTTCCAGGTTCTGTGATGATGACAAAATGCTGACTCTGAACTAAAGTGCAGACAGGCTAACTAAAATGGAAACTGTAGCTAATGGATCCTGTCCTGCATTTGTTTAAGTATCCCAAACTCTACTAAAATGAAAATAAATAATCCTAAAACTGAGTGATTAAAATACCTAAAATAATAAAATTATGAAGGGGAACAATCACTGTGTTTATGACATCCCTGGTATAACTCCTAAAAACAATCACCAAAATATTTAAATATTGGGAATGTTTTGTTGCTCAAGCTTGATTATCATAACTTCGTGACACAATTACAGAACACAACAATATGCTAGAATCATGCATTTAATAGAAACACAGTTCATTACTTGATGTATGTTCAATATCACATTGTTGAAAAATGAGAGGGGTCACAGGGATACAGGATCACAACAATGGCTGCCCACAGGCAGACAGTGAATAGATTGTAGGAGAACCCACACAATGAGATACTGTGGCTGAAAGTGGTGTGTAGAGTGGGGAGAGGAATGTATCAGGAGTCAAATCCTGATTGACACACATTTCAATTGGATTTCGTGGTGAGTCTGAGAGGAATTAAAACAAGCATGCAATGATCTAGCTACATCCACAGAGGTAAGGATAGGAAGATATTTGAGGAACTCAAATGTTTTGAAGGCTGCTGGCAGATCAAAGAGAGATAATTCAGATGTCAGATGGTTGTGATGAGGTGTGGTGATGAGAGTGGTGTTGGCTGAATGTCGAAATGGAATGATCGTATTTGGGGCAGTATAGAAGGTTCTTGGGGCGGATTATTGTGTACTGGTTGGACATCATCTCTTCCGGAGCTTTAGAGATAAACCATAGAATTATACAGGGCTTGAGGTAGAGCATGGGAATTGGTTTCTGTCATGTTCTTGAGCAGGAATGACATCAGCATTTCATAACCAGTGGGTTTATGTGCTAGAGAGGAGTAGTTGTTTGGAAAATTATGTGATTTGAGTAAGGGAGTAGTTGGGGCAAGCAAGTGTTTTATGATTTAAAGGGTCAAACAAAGAAATGTTAGAGAAGTGTTAGCTCACATGAGAATTACAATGAGTTCTGTCGAGACATGTTGGTGATTGAGAATAGGTGGATCAATTTAAGGTAGAGGTTTTCTTTAATTGATAGTGGAGCATAAGAGGATGTCAAGGGTTGTGTAGATGAGTGTAATCAAATGAGAAGTAAAAAAGCAACCTTGGTGGCTCAAATGAAATACTGGGAGATAGCGAGCTGATCAGTGTGAGGAAAAAAAGGTAGTGAGGGTCCGAGACAGCATCTGGGGTGATTAGGTGCTGTAGTAAGTTGTTTCCTTTGGTACAGGACAGTGGTAAGCGCCAAAGGCAATTGCTTTTTTACTGCTAAACAGTGGTGATTTCTCCTATGTTTGGAGATTTGTCTGTATAGTGGTTATTGGCCAATGAGATCCATGGTTGCCATTGAGGGATGAAGAGTGGAAGCTGCTGATTGAAGGCTAGAACTGGACAAATTGAAAGAGTCGGTGATAGCAAGTATGGCAGGGTCATGAATTTGCGTTCTACCCTGCCCACTTTAAGGACTAGTGAATCAGGTACACACAAGCATTTACTAAGTGACATTGGTATGGGGATCTTTGGAGAGAGATTAATATTGAGAGGTGCATGAGAATGACTGATTGCCATAAAAATGATTTTGTTGAATGTGGATATTTTCTTAGGGTGGGCGGCAAACTCCGCTCCGCCGCTGGAGTTTGTGGAGCTTTTGCGACTCAGCTCTCCGCTCTGAGCGTGGAGTTTGGCAAAAAACGTTGCCCAAAACTTCACCAATACCCGCGTGGCTTAGTTTGCCGCCCATATTGCTCCTCCTGCTGCCTGCTGCTGTGGAAGACCAAGAGCTTGTTTCTTTCACTTTCATTCTGACTAGCAGCAATGGCCCTGTGTAATCCTTCTGCTCTCCTCCTGCGCTCACTCATGTGTAAGCCCTGTCACTGTGTGCTGCATGGCAGGCTCAGGATGAGAAGAAGCAGCCCAGGTACCAGCCGTGGTAGGGTGCACTGCGGCCCGCGTGCTCTTGCTGTGCTCGGTTGCAAGGAACCGGGGTGCAGGCACGCGGCTGCCACTGAGAGGGGGCACGCTCAACTTGCAGTGCCTGGCTACAGTGGAGGACACTTGGAGAAACAGACCCGCTCTCACGCTGGAAGGAGGTATGTGAGTGTGAGGAGCAATGTACAAGAGCTGCATGTTTCCAGTGTCATGGGCGGCGTTATGTAATGTGCACTGGGGTGGGGGGGAGCTCTGAACTGCACGTTTGCCCCACAGTGCACAAGCTTTGTTATTAAATTGTCCTCTCTGATTGATTTTTTTATGTTGAAATGCTGGTCCTGAGTCGGCGTTCGCATTTTAGCGTGTACTGCTCTTCAAAGAGTATTCATTGTATAACAAATTCTAATTTACAGAGAAAGCAACATTTCCACATATCTCTGCACACACAAAATGCTTGACAGGTGCACCAGTTAGGCTGGAGTGATTTTGGAGGGTGAGAGAACACTTAGGGGCCGATTCCGATTCGGGCCGGAAATCTCTCCGACCGAGCCGGACCCAGAGAGATTTCCGACCGAATCGGACCCGTGCAGCCCGACCGAACGAGTACGATGTGCACGTATGCCATCGAACTCGATTCGGTCAGACTCCCATTGAAGTCAATGGGAGCCTGTCGTACAACGCGTACGCAGGCTCCCATTGACTCAATGGGTGCGAGGCGGACAAGGGCGCCCCCTACAGCGTGTACGCGGCGAAGCGACTTGCGCCGTACACGCACAGGTAGGGGGGACCCATGGGTCCCCCCTGTGTGCGACTCGCGCAGCTACGCGTACAGGGGGATCCGACACGGACCCCCAAAGTGCGGCTCCGACTGCTCTTTGGAGCCGGAGTGCGCGGCTCGGTCGGACTGCTCGCGGCGCGCATCGTACTTACCCGGCCGGGGGACGTCTCCATTGCGCGGTGCGAGTCGAGTCCGAGCGAGTCGGTCGGTGCGATTGGACCCGGGAACGAGTCGGTCGGAGCGGTCGGGACGCCCGGACGAGTCGGTCGGCGATTTCGCATCGTACTCGCTCGCCCGGACGCGCGTACGAATCGGTCGGGAAATAGGGCTCCGAATCGGATCCGGTTAAGCCGAATCCGATTCGGAGCCCTACCGGCCGAGATCCGAATCGGCCCCTAAGTCTGCAGTATTGGTGCACATGCCCAGAAGAGGAACATCTTTAATTTTATTATGAGAACGCACGTACATTTGATGATGCAGACTTGGCTGCCATACCCCATGCTTGCACTGCCATCTTGTGATACGAAGGAAAGCATTTTGCATACTAAAGCATAGTAAACTATGTATATTAATTACCCCCTCTACTAATGTGGTAATTACTCCGCGAGCTCACGGAACTCAGCAGAATTTTGCAGAATTTTATGGTAACCCCGCGGAATTCCACAGAGTGAAACTTCGCGAGCTACACCCAGCCTGAATATTTTCAAAGCTATGGTTAGAAAGAGCTGATTCAAGAGGGGATGGGGATTTCATGCTCATGTCCACAATGAAGTTATTAAACACCACAACTGTAGTTGATGCTGGTAGCAAATATTTTATCTTCATCTGATCACTGGGGAATACGCCTGGGGGCCGGTGACTGCAGCAGAGGTGAAAGTTGGGCTTTTTTTTATAGGAGTCAAGTGTTATTGTAATTTGTGGGGCATGTTGATGGGTGTCTAGTGGAGTGATGAGGTGGTGCATGTTTTGTTGATCACGAGGCCCACAATGGGAGTTCATAGCGTGCGATTAAATGTGGATAGGTGTGGGAAAGTGCCCCTTTTTGACATGGTCACCCCCATGATTTGCCTACTGGGACTGATGTTCTTGACTGGATTTGCAAATGGTTCCTGCTAAACAGGCCCCAGTGCCAGTGATCTTTCCCTAAAAACTACAGCATGCTCAATTGGACACCGATTGGCAAGGACTTTAGTACCCCGGTATGTCCCTGGTAAATGGTAATTATGGCAACCAGGGTCTGGTTTCTAAAGAGGGTCCCTACAGGCTGCAGCATGATTACGCCACACAAAGGGACCCACAAAAAATCTAAATGCAGACTGCCATAGCAGGATGCATGAAAAGGCGCAAGACCTTCTGAAAGCAAGACATTGCACACTGCCTGTGTGCAATGCCCAAGTACACTGCATGTCGTATATGTCAGTCACCCCTACAGCAGGCCTTAGAGTCCTAAGGCAGGGTGCATTATATTACATGTGAGGGCACATATGCATGAGCAGATATGCCCCTGTGATGTCTAGGTCCATAGCTAAGATATTACAAGTGATCAGGAAGCCATCTTAAATATATGTACCGGGCACTGGTCATTACGAGTTACCCAACTACATAATTGCTTCACTGAAAATGATGGTGTTTGGTATCAAACACCTCATCTCAATAAATCTCTAGAGATGGCAATATCAGACTTATTGTGACACGCATGTCCTCTCAGAGGCCAGAAACAATGCCTGCTCCGGAGGAAGGTGGTAACATCATCTTCAGCAAGATGGCTAGTGATTTAGCATATCAAGGCCAGAGGCTTCAAAGCCTCTGCCATCTTTGATAAGCGACAGCGGTTTCCCCCCAGACTTTGGGAATGCCACCCCCTGCACTGAGGCCCATTTGGCACCACAGCAGGTGGAAAATTAGATAGTCAGTAGGCGTATTGCACTTTCAGGCTAGGCACACCCATAAGGTGGGCCTCCTGAAGTGGACAGCCAAGAAAGGGTTTCACCATTTTGGAGTTAGTGAAACTAGTGCCTCTGGGTCAGGACTATGCCCACTTTCCACAGGAATTGCTCATATAGGGGGTGTAGTCACCCCAGAGGTAAGTAGCCTATTGACTACTACCCTATACTCCCCTAAATGCACCTAACTTCAGTATATAGGGGTCCCCCTGACACCAGGAATTCAGATTTATCTACTTGGGAACAGAAGAAGGACTGAGAAGAGCCGACATCGCAAGAACTGAGGGCCAGCCTCGAAATTGGCACCAAACCCTGCCTGGCTGCTGCTGTCCCGACAATTGCAAAGACCCAACTCATCTAAAAGTTGTGCATCCTCCCAAACACTTGGCGGACTTTCCAGCACTTTCACAACTTTTGCAGTGGAGGAGCCACTTCCCTATATCTGCAGGCACCAAACCCATCTGCTTGGTACACCATGTTTTTGGCCATCGGGCCCACCAAGGGATCAGTACATCAGGAGGAGATCTTTGTAGTTCTAGGAGGTCAGTCCTGTCTCTCCCTCAAGTTTCAAGATGCTGGTCCCTCCAGGACCCTTTCTGCATGAATACCCTTGGTACCAGAGTGCCTGCATCAGCCAAGGCTGGTTTGTGTCCAGTCCGGACACCACCACCGAGGAAAAACTACCTGCACGCAGAGGGACTTCAAGGCCAGTGAGCCCCATGGTGAGAGTGGCCCAGCTGTCTTGTTTTCCCCTCCTCCGCTAGTTGAGGACAACTGTGAGAGCTTAAAACGCCAGTGACCAGCCAGTCAAATACCTCTGTACCCGAACCCCCAGCCTGGGTCCAGGGAAACCGACTGTGTCCCCTTGCTCCACGAGCCGAGCCCCCCTTTGGGTTCTAGTGGACTTGTCCCCACTTGCAGCCTTTTTGTTACAGGTACCCTTCCATTGAATCTAATGTGTAGCGCTCGAGGCTACCAACGTGACCAGCTCATCCGCACCCGGACCCACCTGGCCAGGTAAAACCGAAGTGCTGGTGGTTCATTGGACCTTGGCCCCTAATCAAGGCACTTTCAACAACCACTCACAAGTGTATGTATGCAGGGTATGTTTCTCCCATAGGATAACATTACCACATTTCAGGCTCATACCTCAAAAACCGTTATTGAAGCATTTTAGTGTAAAATCTATATCTCGAAAAGTACTTACCTGATTCCGATGATCTTGGTGTCTAAAATTATAAAAGAATCTGTGTTATTTTTCTAAATTTATCTTGAATTTCTTCTTGAGTGTGTGTCTCATTTATTGACTCTGTGTGTGCAACAAATGCTTAACACCCCTCTGATAAGCCTAAGCTGCTTGACCACACTACCACAAATAGAGAATTTGAGATTATTAAAGTAAGTCCCTGTAAACTAACAAGGGTAGTCTGGACTTTATGCATAGTGTATCCCTACATTGGTACACTACTCAAGAAGCCAGCTTCCTAAAAAAGGCCTGCTGCCGTGTTTGTGAGTCAATTTTAATGTTATGACCTTGGAGGAGCTAATGACTATACTACTCTTTTATGTAATGCTAGATCGAACATTGAAGTTTAGGCTTACATTTATTCAAGCAGATTGCCGATTTACAATAATTAATTTTGCAACAATTACAGGTGAACGCCTATTTGCTATTAATCTTTTTTTATAATGTTCTGCTGTATTGCTTCAACAATTGAAGTCGAGTCTATGAAAGTTCAAAAGTGTTACTGATTAGCACCTGTCTTTATATTAATGTGCTGGAACTATACATACATTAAAAAATAAACAAAATTATTTATCATGGCAGAACTAAACACGACAGCTTGATGTCTAATCCTGTAAAAATACCCAGAAACACTGGAAAAAGGATTCCCAAAAAATTACAGTTAAAAAAATGGCTATTTGGGTAATGTGAAATGGAATCACTAATTCCTACACTGTAGGTAGGCCTGAGGTTACAGAAAGCTGCATAATAAATTACTATGAATTACAAAATACTGACATTGACATTTTCAACTAAACAATATTATTATATGAACAACATAAAATGACTGATAGCTTGCTGTTACATCTGCATATATTTGCATAATAGTGCATCAAAGTTCGTGTATTAACTAGTAATTTGAATTCTGCTCAAAGGGTTTCAAGACAGTGAACCCTTCAAGGCTTTGCTAATATACATTAGATGCTACGCTGATAAGAAACATTTTGCAGTTGACATTTGTAAACATCTTTTTGATTCTTTTATGCGGGACAAATGGGTATCATTAGTAAATATTTGCATTTCGCAGTAAAGGGTAGATTGCGTGAATCTCAACATATATAAATGTAGGAACCATAAGAGTTGTGTTCTTAGAGGGTGATGCTACATACTATTTAGGTGAATTGAGTTTTGAGACAATATGATAAATATACATAATTCGATTGGTTTAGCAAGAAAAAAAACAGAACAAGAAAGTGTATTATATGTGTGAAGTCAAATCAGTTCAACCAAGATTCTAAGGGGCACAAATTTGAAAACCTCACCTTTTGGCTCGTTTTCCTTTAAGATCATAAAGTTGGAGCAGGCTAACTATCGAACTCACCAATGTGGGAAAGTATGGGGCTTGGGATTCAGCCATCCGATTGAAATGTCGATATGAACAATTAAAATAGTTTTAAACAAGGGCAGATGCAAATCGTGAGACACTTCCAGTGTTGGGTTATCCAAACAGGATGACCTGGAGGTGAAGAGGAGATCTTAACGGCAAAATGTTTTCCCATGAATTCAAACACTTCCCCCAGCATGAATGCAGGCTAGGACAAGATGCAAACATATGAACCAGTTCAGTATCAGAGTCACCACTGAGGGGGCAGTTGGCATTAGCATGCAGTTTAGGTGGTATAGTATACATTAAATAGGGTTTTGAAATACTGGAGAGCAGGGTCACATTTCCAGCAGCTATGAAATCCCCTGCAGATATGGAATAGAAATGTAATTTTTGATTCTGTGATGCCTCGTCTTTCTCCTCTACCAAAAAGCAAAGAAGGGAACCATGTGTTCCGATGAAACCAGGGTAATTAAGCCCATAAATACAAAACAACGTTCCACAAGGAGTCACTTGGAAATGCTTTATGAACCTTGAGCAGGGACAAACTGGGTCAAGGGCCCTGCTAGCACAATAAATGAGTCACACAGTCCTCATGGAAGTAGTTAAATCAATTGTCAATTGCTTGTACAAATATATACATGTTACTGCATATATAATATAATATTAGTTCAACAATTCCCATAAGTCATTAGGTGCTACAAGTCACGGTGCAGCGATGGTGAAGAGTGAGTGCATAAACCAAATACCAAAAACATAATATAATACAATGCGCAAAGCTGTCTAAACCATACGGACATTATCATAGAGGTAGAATCCAGTGCAAATAATATTAAGATTTCTTAGTGTCCGGCATCATATTAACATGGTTGAGGCCAATAAGTCGATGTTTCGACCCCGATTATTATTTAGATGGGGTCTTCTTCAGGACAGAAAAGTAGCAACCTATAAAAAGATATAACAACTGTAAAGATCTACTCACCCAAAAAAGTTTAATTAACACCAGAAGATCCTGAATGAAAAATATCATAGCTCAGCTCACCTGACCAAAGACATGCATTAATGAGATGTCGATACGAAGTCGTAATGGCAATATAGGCCAATGCAAGGATCGCAAATGACCTGGGAAAAAGGATAATAAAGATAGAAATGAATCTGAAATAAGATGAATATTATATGTGCAGTAATGTGTATATATTTGTACAGGCAATTGACAATTGATTAAATCAATTCCATGAGGATTGTGTGACTAATTTATTGTGCTAGCAGAGCCTCTGAGACAGTTTGTCCCTGCTCAAGTTTCATAAAGCATTTCCATGCGATTCCTAGTGAAATGTTGCTCTATATTTGTAGTCTCCTTATTGCTGCTTCTGTTGCTGAGTATTATCAGGTTCCAGTTCTACAAAAAATGTATGGTACTCTTTAACCTGCTTTGCTTGTTATCCTATGTACCAGTTGAATATGGTTCATATTTGATCGTGAGGGCCCAAGTGTAGAAATCAAATTCAGTAATTTGTTGGTGCTTCATTACAGCTTCTTTGGAAGACCATATTTCTCTTCTAGAGACAAAAAGGAGCAAATTATGTCATTATGAAATAGGTTCCCAAGTCTTTGAATGTTTGCTGCTTGACAAACTTCTCAGTTGATGTCTGGAAAGACTGATTGAAATAAACCGATATGTTAAATATCTTAACCCACTTTTTCTAAGTTATAACCACAGTGTGGAATATTCTAAAGCAAAAATATATATATATATATTTCGTTTTTCCTTGAAATACTTTATTCAGCACTCTGCGTCTTGCATTATGTTTTTAGTACATCATTTATATTTACACTACACATTTTTTCTATCTAGTTATTATGGTATATGTACAGAGGATTTTTTAGGAGGTCTGTTTGTATTTTATCCATGGTTTTTAAATTTTAAATGCACCAGCACTTGTTTGGCACTTTGCACTTTAATTTTATACACTCTTTTACAAAAATTACAGCATTATCAATTATGGAGAGATGGTTTATATTCTATTCCATATATCAACAGCAAAGATACATTGATTGACTCCCTTATCAGGATATCTTAAATATGAAGGAAGAAATGGATTTATCCATTTATAGTCATATAGATACTTTGTCAATTCACCAAGGATTTTAAACATAACATTAGTGGGCAGTTTTTGAAAAAATGATGATGATTTTTTCATATTGATTATTTAATTGAGCTGTAATGTTTTTTAATACTAAATATTTATACTGTTTTTTAAATGTATTTAACATTTATTAGTATTTATATTAACATGTTTAAAATTATATGTATTTTTACTATTTATTGCTGTTGATTTGCACAAATGTAGACGACAAGGATTATCAGATTAAGTATGTTGACTATGTTTATTGATTTGCTGCATCACGAGTGCATGGTACCGTGACTTTAAAAACCTCACTTAGGCTCTAGAGACGCGTCATGTGATCAAGGCTGAGTTTGGCCGAAACGCGTCATGGCAGCAATGGTGGCACACTGAAATAAACACCTGAATGCACCAAATCTGGGTTCGTCGTCCGTCTTTTTTCCGAGCAAGGAGAAGTGTGAAGCGGAGTGTGGCGATATATATATATATATATATATATATATATATATATATATATATATATATATCCAGAAAATTCCTGTGTTATAATCCAAATGAAGAAAGAGCCGGCACTCCAGGGATTAACACCAACGTGTTTATTGTTCTGGCTGATACGTTTCGACCACCACGGTCTTTGTCAAAGCCACTACAGTGAATTACATCAAATTCCCTTAAAAACAGTGAAACAACCTCTTCCTTCATTAACATAGTGAAAAGACTGGGGTAATGTTCCAAAAAACACTGTTTCTAGAGGATTGATAAAATATCCTTAAGCATACATTTTAACATATGACATTACTAAAATATGTCACACACAAAATATCTATAAAAGAGTGAACTATAAAAATAATCAAATAAAAAACGTATATATATATAAAATAATACTATTCTGAATGATTCGTAATATCAATCAATTCTGAATTCCATCTTACATTTAACTAACATCAACCAACTACTGATCCAGTGTCAAGTGACATCCTAACCTATATGTCTCCCAAGTGGGTTCTTTCTTTCTTTACACTCCTCAAATCATAATCTTTAATTGATCACAAATAATGATATTCTCAGGTCTCATTTTGGCAATATCTAGAAAATTGTTACCCCAGTAATGGAACACTAATTCAATACCCACCACAACAGTGCATATATATATATATATATATATATATATATATATATATATATATATATATATATATATATAGTAACTCTGCTCAGTAAATCTAAGAACTAAGCTATCAAGCTATCAACATCTAACCCCAAATATAATTCATACATTGAATGAAGTTGTATCAGATCTGAATTTTGTTTATCTCAGTCTTTAATCAAAAACCTCAAATATGAGATTATTGCAGAATAGAAATAATGTATAAAGTTGGGGAAAGCCCATGCTCCTTTGTGTAGTGGCAGCCTTATATAATTAAGAGCCTTTCCAAGGTGCTTATAATCCCACAAGAAGCTTGAACAAGACGAGTCATTTTTTTAAACCATTGTTCAATAAGCTCAATGGGTATTACCCTGAAGAGATATATGAATATAGGGAGTATGGTCATTTTGATGACATTGCATTGACCTATTAGGGCCAGATGCAGATTACTCAGCATCTACAACATCTTCTGTATTTTGACCAGAATAAGATCATAGTTCAGAGAAACTATCTTCCCAACTCAATTTGTCAGTTTCACTCCCAAATACATAATACATTCAGCTCTTCTAAAGTTCTGGATGTTTTAGGAACAATTTGCTAACATTTTTTTAATCAACATTCAAAAGCTATTCAGAAACTACAATAAACGTTTCTAGCTTCTGCAACTGATCTAATTGATATTTCAGGCGAGGTGGTAATTATGGCAATGTCATCAGCATAGGCTAACCGCTTACTACGAAAGAAGCAACTGCAAAAGAATGGTTTTATACTGTCAGTGCTGAGTAGCTTTAGAATAAAGGGAGCTGAATAGATTACCAACAACAGAGGTGAGTTTCTCTTACCTTCTGACTCTACACCCATCAATAGCCTAGCTTGCATTAATTTATAAAGTTCCTCTAAAGTGCTAATAGATGGCTCACCAAACCTTTTTTCACATAATTTGAAACAGATAGGTCCAGGTTTTCCTATCAACGGCATTGTCTATGTTGAGTAGGATGATTGACAGGGAAAATCCCTTGACAGTAGTGATATTCGGCATGGCAACCGCCCTGTTATCATGCTCTGTTGTCCCTTTCCCTGATACAAATCTGCGCTGCGATGGTGAAACCAGTCTGGCAGTGATCCCACATCAGGTGTCTGGCCATAACCTTAAAGCATATTTTACTGTCACTATTAATTAAGTAAATAGGTCTTTAAGAGCCAAGTGAGTGAGAGATTTTTTTTCAAAAAAACATTTACTTTTGTAATTGTCCATGAATTTGAAAGAACTGAGCCATCTTGTATTGCTCGAAACAAGATTAGCATGGTGTTTGCTACTGAGGAAAAAGAAACATCTGTAAAACGGGATCTCTTCGGAGAAAGGTGTCAATTGCATCCTTAATCTCTTGTAATGAGATTGGTGCATTGCGGTTCACTCTCTCCTCCTTGAATATAGGTTTTAACAGAATTCCTTTAAGTTATGCACCGAATGCAGCCTGGGACAGTTTGCTTTCTTCTTGATGTAAACTTTGATAAAAGTCTGAAAAAACCTGTGCAATTTTCTCACAGCTGCACCAGGGTCCAAGCACCGTTCTCAATAGCCTCAATTGTGTTCTTTGCTAGTTTTAGTCTTGTCTGCAAAGCAGAGTTTTACCTACTCGATTGCTGTTCTCATTGTTCTGGGTCTTATGTATAAAATATTCCTTGGGTAGACGAGTGGTGTACAAGTTGTGAATTTTTGCCCTAGTAATATCCCTCCAAAGATCTATCTCACTGGGGTCATATGTCCAAGTTATAACCTTGTAAGCTCTTTTCAATACCCATTTAACAATCAATTCTTATTTAAATTTCTGCTTTGTAAATGAGTATCCCCTGGTTGTTCCACGAATCTTGGCTTTAAGTATGTCCCACGCAGAATCCTGTGCAGCTGTACCAATATTAAAAACGTAGGGGCATATTATCAAGCCGGCGATAAGAAATTATCGCCGCTTTAGCGTCTGTTTTCAGACGAAAAGCGGCGATAATTTTATCGCTGTATTAGCAAGGTCACGCTATCGCGTGAATCCTTGCCCTATCGCCCTTTTCCATAACGCCCACCCTTGCATCTCTAATGAGATGCAAAGTGGGCGTTCCGTCCCAAAATAACTGGAGAAATGTCGTTAACCGACATTTCTCCAATTATCAAGGGAATCCCCAACAAGCATAGCGATGAGAAAAGTAGCGCTAACCTTGGTTAACGCTACTTTCCTTACGCATGCTTTTAGTTTGACTTAGCCATGATATTCAATGGAAGGTGGATATCATGGTTAAGTATGCCCAGCTCTATCAACAAGCTATCGCCAAATGTCGAGCGATTATCGCTGGATTTCCAGCGATATTCGGACATTTGGCAGCTTGCGCCAGGAATTTTATCGATTCTGAGATAAGCGTTGCTAATAGCACGCTATCTCAGCGATAAAATTCATCGATAGCCGGCGATAAATATCCTAGCGCTAAGTGCGCTTAGCGATATTTATCGCCGGTTGTTGATAATATGCCCCCAAGAATTCTGAAGATCATGATTCGATGTATTTAGCATAATTAGGGTCTATCGGTCAATACATTTGAAAAGGTCAACATGAGAGTACCTCCCTAATCTGCCCAATCTGAAGTTCACAAACCAGAGAATTATGATCCAAAAGCATCTTTGAGTATGTTTGTATAGTTACATAGGGCAAAAGACTAGAAGAAACAGGAAAATATTCGAATCTAGTATATATCTGTGTGCCTCAACCTCAGAGTGTCCCAAAGTATAGTATTATATGTCTTTTATAACATTAAATTAAATAAGATGCTTTAAATTTGTCTTCAGATTCAGACAAACCAATCCAAGCTAATAAACTTACAAAATGATATGTTGAAACCTGTCAACTATTCTCTTGTAGAAACGCAGAACAAAAATATAGTGTATTGCACATTTCAAGAAGGAGATCCAGGCCTGTCAACTGCTGTTGCATACAGATGTCAACAAACACATATGTTGTTCTGCAGAAAATAATCTATAACACAGTCATATTACCACATATTTATGTAACTAGACAAATCGGCCGATACTGCACCTGCCAACCTGACATTTTCAGTTTAATAAAATATAAAAAAAATTTAATCAGACTACTAACCTGACACAATGCAAAGCCTGTTTCTGTTTAAGAATACTGTTAGGTAAGCAAAGTAAAACACAATGGAATAGATGTGACTTTGTCTGTGACTTTATTAGAAAGCCTGAGATCATAGAACAAAACCCTCAATATTTAAAAAGCTAAATAAATGAGGAGTAAGTTCTCTTCCTCTGCAGTCATCACATAAAGAAACCATGAGAAAGAAAAAGTACCTCTATTTGCGTGGTTACTAGGCCTGGGTGGAGCTTCACAGAATTCCACAGAGTGCCATAAAAACTCCATGAGATTCCACAGAACTCCGTGAGTGAGAGGAAATGCTTGCCTGCCCGTTCGCACTGGTTTTTTACATGCCAGTAACGCAATGTGCACTTCTGCACTGAAAAATCAGCGCAAACTGCACCACGCGGTTTGCATCGGCGTGGCCATTTTGTTTTACATGCTTTCTAATCTCTGAATGGTGTGGGGCCTGATTTTTTAATCCTTTGCAATCCTCCCCTTACCCGACTCATCCACCCCTCATTTACCTTTTTTTGACCAGTGTGTGTCTTTATGTTTGTGTATTTTACGTTTAAAAAACTACATTTTCTGTGACTTTTGGCACTTTTTTCTCTTTTACTTCCTTTAGTTCTTCCTTTCAGCTTCTGTTCCTTATTTTCTATCCTAGCCAGTGCCATGCCAGAGCACCAGGAAGCCAGTTGCTGTGCCAGTGTGGCTTCTATAAGCCACACATATTGAGGTCGCCGGTACCACCAAGGGGTGCAGTCCCTCCCCATTTTTTCCAAGGCAAAGATGGCTGCACTTGTTTTCTTTGTGCAGCGCCACCTCCCCTCCATGCTGGCAGCAGGCGGCAGGCCTGGGAGCGGGTATATCCTGCAGGAGCATCGGCTGCTGTGGGGGAGAGTGCGCCAGTATGTGCACTGGCACAGTGGGGTGCAATGCACGGTGCAGCACCTGACGCACCAATGGGCAGATATAATTGACCATGAACAGGACCTGTTCGACCTGCTGGTGTCGAGGTTGTGGGCTCAGTGAGTAATTATTTATTGTTTGTTTTATAAAATGCAATTGTTTTTTTTCAGATTGCGTGGTGCTACCTAATTGTACTCGTTGGCGCTCACTTGGGCTAATTTATTTATTTGACGTAGTCATGCAGACTTCTCTATCCTGTCACTAAGATAGTGGTAGTTAGTAATATAAGTGAGCTATTGCGTTCTCTGTGCCTTCCCTTATTTAGCTAATACGGTCCCAATCTTCCAGTTATGAAATGCATCTACGCATTGAAAAGGGAGACTGAGTTGGCCCATCAAAGGGGGTTGAGAAGCAAACATTATTCATTACAACGCGTTTTTAGTTTAGGTTTAGGAAATTAGGAATAGGTCTTAGATTTTGGAAAATAGGAATAGGTCAACTTATTACTACTAGTACTATAGGCGATCTGATTTAGAAAAGTACAATGCTACTTCATCTGCCTGTCAATGTATTCTTTGGGGAGATTAACTGTACCACTAAATATTTTTTTATCTTCTTTATTTCTTATATCAGCACCCAAGGGCAAGAGGGTATATTCTGAGGCAGGCGAAAGAAGGGCTACCACCACCAGTGCCACGGCGGGTGAAACCACACCACCAGCGCCACGGCTGATGGTTCTGCTGGCCCCAGTAGGTCCTGTTATTATTCATTTCCCTAACTTTCTCCTCTCCCCACTATCAGTATAATTTCAATTTTGCCTTGTTTATTTTTTATACTGCCTCCTTTTATTTCAAATCCTCTATCTAATGTTTGCAAAATTTTTGTTATCCCTGTATTATCCTATTTTTCTATATTTTATGTTTCTGTCATACTTTAAGACTAAGACAATAGATTTTTGGTACTCTACTGTGAAGACAGCAGGCCCAAGTAAGCTAGTATATTATTCACCATGCAGGTTTGTTGAGAAGGTTTCTTTTTCCGGCTCATGATCAGACAGTTAAAACAAGAGAGCGGCCATGGTCATGGTGGACCCCTGCCCCAATGCTATGCTATAATTTGTTTATATACCAACATTTTCCATGACAGTGCAGCATTGCAGGAAAGTATGAGGTCCCATATTGCCTTTGCCAACCAAGACCATATGTCCTTCTTTGACCATTATTCCACCCCTTTGTTGTGCTTCAATGACTCTGTCATCATAGCTGTGCCCATCCATTACAAAACGTTTTTGGTTGGCTTGACTACCTGGCTTTTCCAACATTGTCAACCTATGGCACCAAATCGTCCAAAGTCATAGTTTTGATAGAAGATACTGCTAACCGAACTGTAGTGAGGCATTGCGGTTGTATTTTGTTAAAAAAATTAATTATAAGGGGAGGCACATCTGTTTAATGAATTCAACTACCAACAGAACATGCACATAGACCTAAGCGGGGCAGGTTAATTAGGGAATAGCAAGGCCTTCAAAGCTTTCCTAAAATGTACCAATTTTGTTAAAGACCTAAGTGAGGGTGGTAGCTCATTCCACAGCTGGACCGCTTTCACTGTGAAGGCCCAGCCTCCTTCTCTTGACTTCCGGAATTTATTTATGCAAACCAAATTTGCAGAGCTTGAACAAAGCAGTCTCTCAGGAGTATATCCTTTCAGTCTGAATTGTAGAGGCACCGGGCCTTTTCCCTGTAGTGCCTTCAACACAATACACATGGCTTTAAAATGATCCTCTGTTTCAGATTAAGCCAGTGCCACTCCTTTGGGGCATTGGATGCAGGAGATCTGCGGGATCTATTCAACACAAGTTTCACCGCTGCCACTTGTACTCTATTCAAATACTGAGGGGCTCCAAGTAGCAGGGCATTGCCGTAGTCTAATCTGCTAAGTATCACACTACGCACAACAAGGGATTTAGCTTGGATGGGCAATAGTGGTAGCACCTTCCTTAGTCTAAGAAGAAGTGTGAAGCAATTGCCTGCTACTTTCGTGACATGGCTCTCCGGGGATAGTTTTTCATCTGCTTTTTAATCCTGCCTAGGTGGTCCAATAATAAAGGGAAAATAGGCGGAACCCCCTGAGGCAGTTTTAATTCACTTTTTCTGCACTAGTGATCCCTTAAGAGGGATATTTTTCTTCCTTTTCCTTCTTTTTTTACCTCACTAATTCTAAAAAAGCAGTGCTCCATCCAGAGTGTTGGTCTGCACCTGGGTGTAGAAGCGGCCCTATGATGAAGCATGTCACTAACTAGTGGGTGAGGGCAGTATTAAAAAATCTAAGGATTTCCCTTCCGTCTCTTGATTTCCTCAAAACTCATTTTGTTGCTGTTTTTACCTTACTTTATCTTACTTTTTGGGCCAGAGACACATAACACTGTTTCTCTGGCCTCTTTCGTTGCTAGTCCTACTCTTTTTGTGGGTTATAGTAGTTTAATCAGGGGAGTTAGAGAAGGCTCACTCCCTAGTCTCTCCTTATGTGATTGCAAATAATTGACCTGCACTGAGTTCTTGGGGTTAAAAATATTTTAAAATTTTAGAAGTGGCTTCATATTTGTCCTATTCAATTTATTTCACGCCCTTTCATTCCTTGTTGACATTGTATCCATCCTAGAGGGACATAATTCCTTCCCTGATATGTGAAATTACACTGGGGTATGGTCCGTCTAGTGTAATGGTAGAATATCATTCACAGAAATCAGCTCCTCTGGAGCAAAGATGAGATTTAGACTATGTCCATCCCGGTGAGTGGGGCCCTGTACTCGATGTTGAAGACCCAGAACCTCACAGGATCCAAACAGTTCTTTAAAAGAGGGGGAGGGATCCCCCTTTGCCCATAATTTGAAATCCCCCAGGATAAAGAAATTCAAAAGTGCAAGCGTCATGTTGGAGAGAAATTCTATCAGGGGATATAAGTGAGAATTTGGAAATCCTGGAGGTCTATATCATACTACACCTGAGAAGGCACTGCCTTTTTCTGTTTTCAGGGCGAAACCCAGGAGTTCGGGACCACCTAGCTCATCAAGTGAGAGTGTGGTGATGTTCCATTTTCCATTATAGATAACTCCTACTCCTCCCTCCGCTTTGATGACCCGGGGTTTATGAAAGGCTTTGAACCCTGATGGGCAAGCTAAAACTAGGTCTGTGGCTGAGTCAGAGGCAGTCCCGGTCTCAGTTAAAAACAGTACATCCCAGTCCCCAGGCTCAAGCAGCAGATGAATTGTCGTGGCATATTCAATAGCCACGCCACAAAAGCACCAGCTTCTTACTATAAATACACAGAGGGGGCCAAGGCTCTGTCCTACTGATAGTAGATCTTGGGTGGGGATTTATAATGCTGACCAATATGTAGTAGTTGAGCTCTTATATAGCGAATCGTGGGACCTGTGCTGGCAAGAAAAGTCCCCCATATGTCTGGGGTGAACTGGCAGCATGGCTGGTGCTGTGTGCGATCAGTGCACGGATGGGCGCAAGCGGGCATTCCTAGAGTTAACACTAGAGCATCAACCAAGATGGTTGACAATAAACACCCCACACTCACAGGCGTGGACGAGTACAAAAACACACACAACACACTGGGCTAAAAACGCCATAAAAGCCCTCTGGCTAATTTTGCCAGAATTGTGCAAAAATATATAATATACCGATTTTCAGTGCAAAATCAAGTTAGCAGCAGGAGTACTTTTGCAAGCTGCGTGGTCGCGCCATTATTGGCCAAAAATAGTCTTCCTATAGTGAAGACTAGAACGTCAGCCTAGATGGCTGACAGAAACATCCCACTCTAACAGGCATTGGTGAGTACAAAAACACACACAACACACTGGGCTAAAAATGCAATAAAAGCCCTTTGGCTATGTTTAAAATTCCCCCAGAATTGTGTAAACTATTTTATATGCCGATCTGGCATTTAAAATGTGCAATTATTTTTGTAGATGCACAGACCACCATTTCCGGTGCCAGTGGCAGCGCCGGTGTGCTGGAGGCAAAAGAGGCAGTTGGAGGGGGAGTCCACGTGGCAGCAGGGATGGTTGATGGTAAGTAACACTGCTTGCTTATTGGCAAATTAGGTATACTCACTATATTTGTTAAGTGAGGCAGATATCCCACCCATCATCATGCATCATCTTCCTGCCCGTGGCATGTCACCACCCGGGCCATGACCTAACTATAGAATGTTTCAATTCAGCACTACAATGTTGACTGTGCAATGTGTTTCTGATTCAGTTAATGTGGTATTTACGAAGTTTTCAATGCATTACAAACCAAAAACAGGGTGTGTTTCCCAGTGCCCACTCAGTCACCTCCTACTAGAACTTTACTCCTTTATTCTTTCCTAAGTTCTTCTGTACCAGCCAACCAAAAAAATTGAAAAATCCATTCTTGACCTGAGCTACATTCTTCTGGTAATCTGATTTATGTATATATATTTCATGGCTTCTATAATGGATTTACGGTTACGCCTGTTAAAATGTTTCCCTTTTGTCATTCGACAACTTCAGTAACTGGATAAGCCAAAGTTTAGCACAGATTAATTCAACCCCACTGTTTTATAGCAAAACCTATCCCTGTATTATCCTATTTTACCCTTACCCTAAATCCTTCTAACTTACCCTATGGTAGAGTAAGTTTCCTTACTGCCTAGTTAAGGTATTTGTTGAAAATAATTTGTAGTCGAGAAACAGGCTTAAAGAGGGACTAAGTGCATGATTTACAGTTTGGCCAGTGGGATACTTTGTGATGAACGTGCCAAATGAAAGCTTTCCTACTCCATTCTATGTACTGCATCATTTTTTCCACTGTCTACTTCTGGCAGACTGGATATCCGTGTTTTATATTGGACATGTGTGACGTATTATTATTATTCATCATCTTCTCTGGAGTCACAGTAGAATTTAAAGGCAGTCGAAAAGAGCAGGGAAATTGGAATCAAAGTAAGATAATACATTGCCCATTCAGCTGCCCCAGCTGCAGACTGCAAAGAGTAGCAAAGTACCCAATGCGCTAGAATGCCTCTATTAATTTAGCACAAGAAGAAGAATACTTGTGCTGCATAGTGCACAATGCCTTACTCATTAATGAGAGGTAATTTATATTTCTTTTTAGTTTTTTTACACAAAGTGTTAGTTTAGTTTTATTACTAGAAAATCCTTTAAAAGAAACAAAAACCACAGTATTAATGTGATGGTATAGTATTCTGGATTAATTCCTTGAAGCCAGTCAGTGCTTTTTTATGTGAGGCATGTGTTGGGGAAAACTTGGCCCAGTGACTAATCAGATCAAAATTTCCAATGGCCCTAGGGGACCAGCATTGTACTGCTACGCTGCTACTAGCCACTATATAAACAAGTGTTTGCACAGAGCATTATTTACAATTTGTACTATTTCTTTTTTTTCTTTCTTCATATAGTTACTCCTGCTGTTCCATTATCTCGGCAGGAGACAGCAGCCTGGATGCAGCACCATCTGATGGAGGCAAACCAGGCCGAATATTGCCGGCTGGTGGCTCTGGATGAGAAGGAGGCATGTGGCATCACTGCCCCTACCCCCAGTTCCTTCAGCCAGCCACCAGCACCTCCATTCAGGCCACTACGTCGGCAGCGCTGCTTGTAGCTGCTATCCTCATCCCAATCAACCACTGTCGACCCCCCTCCTACCCATACTGCTTCCAACGCGTTGAGGTCTGCGAGCTGGCACAGCTTTACCAGGCGGTGGCAAGCCTTCGCCAGATGGTGGTAAACCTTAGCTCCAAATTTGATGCCATCTAATGCCCTTTTTATTTATTGCTTTGGTGGGAGGGACTTTTGTTGTGGGAGGAGAGGGTGAGAATTGGGAAGTGAAAGTAGGATATTTGGACATTATTTTCTTTTGCTTGGGGATGAGGTGATGTTTGGGGAAAGGGGTGGGCCTTTTGTAGGTGGAGAGGGTGGGCTTTTTACTTTTATTGCTGAAAAAATTAAAGGGAAATTATTATTTTACTTTATGCCTCAAGTCATTTGTAGGTGTTTTACTTTGCACTGCTGCCTTTCAGTGCAGCCTGTTTTTTAAATCTGCCTAAAAAGTGTATACAAGTTAGTCATACCCTTGTCAAGCTACCCTCTGAAACTATACTGACCACCAGTGGGGGGATTGCCATTGCCTATATTGCCTACAGCAACTCAGATAAATAACATCTTAGGTAGAAGTTAGTTACTGGCTAAACTAGTTCACTTCACTCCATTACCTGAATAGATGAAGTGATGGCTGCTACTTCTCTCAGTCTTCTTACTGGAGGGTTTTCCAAGGCACAACAAAGAAGACCTGATATTATAATACAAAATAGCAATAGTAACTTCTTCTGAGCAATGGGCAGCTAGTATTTCATTAAAACTAAACTTACAAAATCAACAAGTCAGGAGAAGTAGACTCAGTCAAGAGTGGACAAGGTTAAGCGTTTACGCAACAAAAGGCCTGAATGATGGTGTTGACAAATTATGTTCTTCTATATCTTAAATGTGCACCCCTTTCCTGCATAGGTGAGGCTGGTGTGGGCTATTACTCAGGTAATAGAAGATACAGCAGTGAGTTGGTGTCACTTTTACCACATCCGCCCCACCAAGTGTTTGATCCATTTACGGTGTAAATTAAATCCCACAGCCCGGGGGAAAAGGGTTAGGAGTTTGATGAATAGATGGGAAAGGGGATTTGGGGAATGGTGTGGCAAGGACAAACACTACACATTAGCAATATTCATCAGGGCCATGAGCAACACATCATCTTCAATGTGTTGTGGAAGGAAATGAAGGAATGAGTATCTCACAGTTCAGTTAAATGCATTGCAAAAAATCCTTCAGCCCCAGAGACCCAAGTTATTATATATCTCAATGTTCTGTCATCTAGGATTGAAAAATAGTAAACACAAATTATGTAGGAATGAAGTGAACCAACACAGTTCTACAAATTATGATTGTTAAAAGAAAAACTATGCTATATTGCCAATTTGGACGATGCATCTGCATTCTTCTCAGAATGTCCGTCGCTCTTGGGTGCCTGGCTGTTCCCTTCTGGTAAGGTAAGCACTGCAGGAGTGTTATGGAGCTTTCGCCTTTCAGAGGAGAAGACGAAGGCTTGTGGATTGTACAACAGAAACAATATTGTAAAGTCAAGGAGAAGGACAGATGGCAAGCTTCATGAAGAGTATACCAAGACTAAGAGGCAAGAGAGCAAGAGCATATGCTGCAACTTTTTCAAGTTATGACTCATGAGCAAGTAATTAACTGAGAAGTGAAAGCAGTTTTACAATAATCATGGACAAGTACTAGCTGCATGTACCTGGCTGATCAATCGCACAACTTTCATCTTAACATTTAGCCGAGTGTGTGCATCATGTGATGATGATGTGACATCACATGTCTGTCTCCAGTTACAACAACAATAGGGCCCCCACCCCACCACAACCACATAATAGAGGAGTTTCACATTTGAGCCAGCAGACACACTCAGCAGCATTTCCGTAAACAACGCACCTCTCTCTAGTCCACAGAGCTGAGTAAGCTTCTTAGAGTCATCATCATGCTGGTTTCCCTGAAGTCGATAACTTCCTTCTTCTGGCTGTTGAGGTAGTACTGCTCTGAGTCCTTCCGTCATTCTGAATTTGAGTAACTAATCAATCCAACTCCGTCCTTACCCAAATGAGAGAGATCAACCTGTAGTGCACTGCTGTTGATGAACAAGAGAAACATTATTTGAGCAATTTGTTTGAGTAGATTTGTGTTTGTTAACTAAACTGACTGGCCTAGTGTGAAAGGGCGAATCATGTTTAGGAAAAATGATTACCCTTCAGGCCCCAAACATTGCAAATCATCAAAATCAAGTTTACAATTTAGTTGAACACCCTCCCTTACTGGCAGCCACCACATGAATCATCACTGACAATCACTCATTAATATAACACTCGGGGCAACAGTTACCTGTTCCAATCCAAGCACGGTGGTACACAATTGTATCTCCTCTTTGATGCAAGCAACACACATTGGGCAGTCTAGTAATTCAAATGATCTGGGCAGTCCTACTAGGGGATGAAAAAAAGGATAGGCGTGGGATGGAGGCAGAAATTGTCTCTTTGAAGGGAATGAAAAGGCTCCTTCACTGCACACTGGTCCAATTCCAATTCAGCCATACATGTGCCTAAAATGGTGGGACTGCATAAGCCAGCCAGACACAAACAAACAAAATAAATAATGTTCCCCTAGCTTTATCCATTTTTCTTTTGGCTAAGCTGTTTGATGATAAATAGGAATTAAATAGTTCAAAGGTGGCCTACTCCTAGTCAAAGAGGTAGAGTTCACCCTCCAATTCAGGTAGTTTGCCCAGGAAGTTAGTGAGCTAACACACTTGAGTCTGACCAATCACCCTCATTCTCCTCCTTTGGTAATTCAGGAATGCTGTCATTTTGTGGTATGAAGTGTTGGTTCCTTTCAATCATGGTCAATCTCTACATATTTTACAGTGAAAGACTGGTCCTTCTCACTGTAACAATGATGCCAGCTGCACTGAGCACATGCTCAGCAAACACACTGGTATCAGACAAGCCAGATACTTTATTGCCAGCCTGCTGCACTCTGGCCTTTGGCGCATCTTCCCATACCAATACACAAATGGGTTTTGATCCACATAGACCTCTCTAGAGTCATCCATATAGTCCTAGAGCATCCTCTAAATGGTCATTGGTGCTGCCACTTGCTGGACCTCTCTTGCCTTTGCCTCTGCACTGGACTTAAGACCTGCCACTTGAAACCAGGCCAATGCAGAGGTTGGGGCAGAATATTCTATTACTGTAGTTGTTGCCATCAGTGTCCTTGTGGCTGGTGTTGGCCACTGTGAGACACTTGGACTGCCCTTTCTGGAAGTTGAAGGCGACACACCAGAACTACTGCCCGGGAGTGGGACTCTAATATCCAGCCGTTCTTCTACCAGGTCTCTGTCTTGCTCAATAATCCATTTCTTGTATTGTAAAATATCCCCTCCTGAAAATGGAATGAAAGTTTCCAGTATTGTTTTGTACCTTGGATCATGTATTGTGGCACAGATGTACTCTTTGGATGACACAATGTCTCTTTGCAGCCTTGGATTATCAAACAAGCGAAGGATTATGCCCTCAACCAACTCATACACATCTTAATTTTCATTGACACCTGCGAGTGCGAACCTTTCAACCACCTTTTTTAACTGGTCCTGTAGCAAATGTAACTACAGGATAGCTTGGCACATCATACTGTCCACCTTTCTGACTTCCCATGTGAAAACTAGGCCTGGGTGGAGCTTGCAGAGCTTCACTCTGTGGAATTCTGTAAACTTACCAAAAAACTCTGCCAAATTCCATGGAGTTCCGCAAGCAGGCGGGTTATTGCACGGCCACCACTAATACAGTCCCCTTGGATGCCGATGGTCATTGGGGGCCAAGAACCCCTCCTGTTACCACCAGTAAGTCCCACACAGTAGGATTGCTGAGAGCTCCTCCTGTCTCAATCAGACTCTTGTGCAATTTCAAGGATGCTGATGCGGGTTCACTGCGGGGGACAGAGCACTTAAATATGTCACTCTCTTCTTCCTCATCACCTCCAACTTCCACCATGATCAGAGCAGATTCCCTGCTCTCATCACCTTCACCACCACCACCTGCAGCTAATTTTTTTAAGGTGCACCTCTCAGTGGATTACGTGATGTTTTTTCATGTGGGTTGTTTGGCCTCCAGTACCATAGTGGGAACCAGGCTTACCAAGATGAACACTCACTCTCTAATGGAGCATATTGCAGTATTATCCTCCTGCTTGCTAATTGATAAGAAGACCCAAACTGGGGTTGTGAACTCTTTCAGTGGGCCACTGGTGCCAATGCCAATGCCTGAAGAACTGGAGGTAGGTTGGTGTGTCGACGATTGCCTCTCTGCAGTGCGTACCTCTACTTAGGTAGTGGTGGATGCAGGTCTCAGAGGGGGCCTTACGAATATGGGAGCTGGCGCTGGCAGTGGTGGTGGCATCAGTGCCACATCCCTCGGAACAGATTGAATATGATGGGTAATGTCGGTCTCCTCTGGGCCAGCTTCCATGACAATGACTTGCCCGTCATCCTCATCTTCTTCCAAAATTGTAAGGCTTTCATGAACTTTCCTTTTCTCTTGCCTCTCCTTGTGTGTTTCAGACTTATGTCCAGATCATGAGAAGGGGGGATTGGAGAAGATGGTGGAGTACTCTTCCTTTTTCCTGCTGGAGATCTGGAAGCCAATGGTTCTTAACGAGGAGGTTCTTGCTCAGTAGGAGGCTAACTTCCTGTTCTGCTCCTACTTTAGGAATATCTAATATTGCTGGCTGCGGCTATTGTCCACTTTGCTCAGCTTCCTGCAAAACTTGGGTACTACTTTGCCAAAGAGACAAATCCAATTCAATAGCACTGCTCGTCTGCGTCGCCGTGATTACAGTGGCTGCCTTACTGACAGACATGGGCTTAGGCTTAAGTTTGGGTGGTTCCTTTGATGTGGGAGTGCTGCTTCCAGCTTTCTTCCTGGAGGCCGGTGAAGTAGGCACAATTTTCCGGAAAAAGTTTCTGGTCGGCACACCAGTGGTGCAAAGCTGCTTTTTCTCACTGGCCACTTTCTTGGCAGCACCTTTCTTTGGGGCCATCTTGAAGCTGTCAGTTGGCAGTGGCACTTAGCTGCACACGTTGAAGAGACTGGAGGACTCATGTCATGTGTTGTGTGGTCACATCACTTTGTACAGGCCTTCTGTCTGACAGTACTGTGGGTGATGTCTCTGGTGCACATTAAAGCAATCAAGCAAAAAAAACATTTAGTGAAACATGGCACTGTTGCAGGTTGAATTAGTACAGATAAAAACAATATATTTTAGTGTGGTTACTCAAGGTATTTTCCTAAATAATTAACAACAATACAGTGTATCCATTCCAAAGTCAAACCACACCACCATAACATAATATTTAATTTCTAATCAGGATAACAACATACAGTTGTAACTGTTTGCTTTATGTCCAGCTAAGGGAGACACCTCTGGCAGTCAGGGATGTGCAGGGGAAAATGGAGTGATCCTTAAAAAATGAATGCTGGTGTGCGCCTATGGCAGGCAAGGGGCCCAGGAAGAAATGAAATAATCCTTAAAAAATTAATGTTGGTGTGTGTGCACCTATGGCAGGCCAGAGGTCCTGGGGTAATGGAATAATCCTTAAAAAAGGAATGCTGGTTTGTGTGCTGTGCACCTATGCAGGCAGGGGGCCCAAAGGAAAATGGAATAATATTTAAAAAATGAATGTTGTTGTGCAGCTGAGTGCCGTGGCAGGCAGGGCTGGATGGATGGTAGGCAAATGTAAAATAATCAATAACAAAAGTAATAAACCTAAAAAACTAAAATAAAAAAATGGTTTTTTTTGTAAATTAAAATTAAAACAATTATAAATTAAAAACAAGAAATACAAGAAATTAATTGCTGGTGTACTCAGGGACTATGAGAAACCCATTGGGAGGCAAGGAGGTGCAGGTGAAAATGCAAAAATGTTACTGCAGTAATACTCAAGCATATTAATAAACTGATATTAGGAAAAAGTAAAAAGTAATGAACACAAACAAAAAGGCATAGGCATCTCCTATATTAATTTCTATAGAAAATGGCTTTGAAAACTGGAAAAAAGGGTGGCTGCACAAAATGGCTACAGGTCACATGGCCAAAGAACAACAACCAGCAAGGAGGCATGGCCACAACAAAGACCACATGCAGGACTATGGCAAAAGCACACTGGATGACTACACAAAATGCCGCTGGCCACATGGTCAACCTTCAAGCAAGGAGGCATGGCCACAACAAAGTGCACATGCAGGCCTATGGCCAAAAGCACACTGGTGGCTGTACAAAATGGCCACTGGTTACATGGTCAAACAAAAACTGTAAGCGAGGAGGCATGGCCACAACAAAAACACATGCAGGCCTATGGCAAAAGCACACTGGTTGTCTACACAAAATGGTCACTGGCCACATGGTCAAACAACAAGCAAGGAGGCATGGAAAACAAAGAACACATGCAGGCCTAGGGGCAGTGACTACACAAAATAGCCCCTGGCCACATGACATGAAGAACAAAGACAAATGGTGGCCTATGGCAAACACACTCACACACACACACACTGGCCAGACAAAGGAGGTATGGTAACACTGAAGAAAACACTACCATTAATTCAGCAAATGCCAAAAACGAAAATTAACTGAGCTATACAAATTTTACAATAACACACACCCTCCCAAGGCATCAAATATTACCCCACCTATACACCTTTTACAGAACAAAACAGTGAAATACAACCAAAAAACACAGTTTGCATCCCTGCCCTAAATTATGTTTTAGAACAAGAAATACCACAGAAACAGTTGTTGCATGCACATATGACTAGTACTTGGCCTACTGGCTGTATGGCCCATTGGCAGACCAGGCCACATAGTAAAATAAATGAATATTGCAAATGTAACAAACCTGGGGAAAATGTACTGAACTGCTCAACATTTTTCCTTTACAGAAGTTGAAAAATGAAATGCAAAAAAAAAAACAAGGCCCCTACTGAAACTGCAGACCACCCACCACAATAAAAGTACACATAAATTCTGGTGCATGCCCTCTATCAAATAAACAACAGCCTCATACAACAGTTTTTTAACTTAATTGTAATATCACAAAAACAAAGTCCTTAATTCCAATTGTATATATGCAGCAGACACAGAAAGTTATCCACCCAGCTCCAAATCCAAATGAAAAGTGACCAGGAGATGGACAAAGCACTGGGAGGAGCCTGCTGGACAGGAACAGGAATTTGGAATCTCTGGGGCACTTCCTTCTTGTTGAAAAAAAAAGTTTAAAAAAGTCTTCTCGCACTAAAAAATAACTTGGATGAGAATATTAACTCTAAAATGTTTTTTTAGTAGATTTAGATGCTTCTCAAGTAGAGAGTCTGCCCGAGGTGCAGCAGCAGTCAATCGTGCTCGCCAGCATCACGAAAAAGACACCAAAGCACTCCTGCATGCACCAACAAAAACAAATTCCACCACGAGCCAGATGGTGCAATTTATTGGGAACTACGCATTTTACATGTAGCGCAGAGTTCCCGAGTTCCGCCAACTGCACGAGTGGAGTGGCGTTTTCCACCCGGGCCTAGTTGTTATCCATTTTTTGTGGACTGATGCTGCGGGGTTTGAACTCTCGGTCATTCCTGTCCCATCCCGGTATATGTGCTCTCACTTATAAAAACATGATAGAATTAGCTAATTCCTAATTGTCGTATTTAACTTTCCAGTATGATCATATTATATGATGCAGGAAAATACATCCAAAGCATGGAAGGTTAAATGTCACCTGTGGACTGCAGCACATGTTATACCATCTACTAGGCTAACAAGGAGAATATCGCCTCAGGCCTATATGTACAGCCTCCTTGCTGGAGCTTTTAAACCTGCTGGGGTACCTGTCAAAATAACCCTTTTGACTTGAAGGAACCCCAAATTTAAATATTACATAAGTTACCCTTAAGTAGGTCTTGTAGTCCAATGGTAGGGTGCCTAGTATTTAAAATTGGAACATAGAAGAATGTCATGTTAGCATGTTCCTACAGTGACTAGCCCCCAAAAGCCACTTTAAATGTTGAAGGCTGAAGCTGATCCTATGAGAAAAACTAACATGTATTTAATACACTATTCAGGAATCAACTACAGAATGGATTCATCTGTATTTTTAATATTTAATAAAAAGCCAATTTAATTTTGACATTGGATTGGAGATGACTATACAGGAAAACTAACTTTTAACAAGTTAGAATTTGCCAGTCTGAAGCTCTAGTTGGATAATTAGCATTAGCTTGCAGTTGTCCTCCCTGGCAGCACTTACTCCTTGATGAAGTGTGAAAACCGCTCCTAGAGCAAAAACAATGACTTAGGTGTGAGGTATGTAACTCATCCTCTCTCAGGAAAGGCAGTTGGGAAGGACTCAGGAACTTCATTAACCTGAAAGGGACCAGGGTGAAGACCATTCCACAATAGTTAAGTTTAAAGTGAGTTGTGGGGAAGAGGAGTCCTTTGAACCTAGGGCCAACTTCAGACAATCTGGCACCCAGTAGGGTGGGGCCTGTACAAGAATCACATAGAAACACCACTGCCTGGGCCAGCAGCCTCCTCCAATGGCATAAGAAATCTGCCATGCTGGTTATGTTGGATTTCACTGGAAAATAGAACACTGTGGGATAGTTTGTAGTACGGCAAACAGAATGTGCTACAAAATTGGGAAGTTTGCCTTGGAAATTGTTTTCTCATTTTTTTTATTGTGGCCAGGAGTCAGCCCACTGGCCATTGAATGGTACAAAAGTGGTACCTCACCCCAGCTCCTCAGATGACATCTGGGCCTGTCGATAAACAAATGAGGCCTGAGCCTGCAGTCAAAGACCTTTGTGGAGATGTGAAGTGTTGGACCTGCTCCCACTTGTACCCAGGGCTAATAAGTGGACTCCAAGGGACCATTGGCAGACCTCCTGTGTGGCTCGAGGGTCACAACAAGCTGCTAGAGGCCTTTTGTTTAAGTGGGCAGATGACCAGGTGCACCTGGACTTGGACTAAACCTTGCTGATGGACTTTGATGAAGTTAGTTCTGGCCCTTAAGTGATGTTCCTGAGCTCCTGTGAGCCTTAGAAGTGACCAGGAACACCGATTCTAGAAAGTCTGAAAAGTTAGGACTTAGAAAAATGTTTGAGCTTGCACGACATCTGGAGCATCAGAGGGACCACAAAGCTGTGCAATTTTGAGAGGCCTTTGCCAGATAAAGCTTCAAATTTACACTACTGGAGGATTTTGAACTGCAAAAAGCCAGAAATCTTGACTGGGTGAAGGCATGGCGTCAAGCAAATGACAAGAGGACTTTTGTGGGTGTGATATTTGAATTTTGCTGCTCTGTGCTTTTCTTATCAAAACCAACGGCTTCAGTGGGACCTATGCTAAAGTTTATCCAACTTCTAAAGGACTTCACCAGAGAGCCTTCAACCTTCAACTGTCGGTGGAGTTCCGCTTCAATAATAAACACCAAGGGTCTGATTCAGAGTTTGGCAGATGGATTACTCCGTCACAAATTTGACAGATACCCTGCCTGCTATATTGCAAGTGCCATTGGATATAATGCACTTGCAATATAGCAGACAAGATACCCTTCACTTTTGTGATGGAGCAACCTATCCACCAAACTCTAAAATAGGCCCTAATTGAGAAGGTAAAAAGTAGCTTTGGCTGGGACAATACCCTGGTATCCGACCCCAACTCCATCGTGGTTGGCCAGAAATCATGCCTTATTGGTACTTTACTTTTTCTTGGTGCTTTCTACCCTAAAAAAAACATATCTCATGTTCACTGTATTGGAATTTAATCATTTCGGTGTCATTTTATAATACTTTTCTTTTTCTAAAAATAGAAAAATGGTTTTGGGTTTTTCATTATGTTGTGGTTTGAATTTTTAATTGTTTTGGTACTACTAAATATTTTACACACTTTTCCTCATGTTAAGCCTATGTGTTCTGTGCCATAGCTACCAGGGGTTCAGCCTTGGTTTTTCTGTTAAACTTGGGTGTTGGACATGACAAGGGCTCAACTAATAATCCATTTTCTTACAACAACCAAATATTAATATGCTAAAAAGTGCAGATTCAAACTTTCAATATGGAAGCCGTACAACCGAACCTCTTGTACAGCACAGTATTCTGGCAGGGTTGTTTTACGATATTTGAACTTGCCCTTTATGCCTTCCTAAATTTTAGTAGCATTCTTTTTTTTATATAAATCATTTTATTGATTTTCAAATACTATAAAATTCTCAGCAAGCAAAGCAAACTGAACAGCTACAGCAGGTTTTGTACTCTTTCTCCATCATGTCTCACCCTCCTCCCCCAACGCGCCTGAGTGTATGTATCATTCCCTTCACATTGGCACAAGCTCCCTTAGTATTCCACAATTCCTTTGGCTGGGCCTGGATGCCCTTCCTGTTTCTTTGTTGTGATCTGGGCATTGGCTTTCCCCCGTCATTCGCTGTCTTGTTGCCTCTCCACAGTCTTTGTCTCTCTAAGTCCCCATGGTCGACCCTCCCAATTCTTTTTCAAATGTATGTGGGCATCCCTTGCTCTTGTAGACCATTTTTCCGATTGTCCTGCATATTTCCATTACCACTACCTAGCCTTGCAGTCTCTGCTATGATGTACCGCCCCATTTCTGTGCAATTTCTATGTTTGCTAGAATGTATCCTAAGTTTTTTAATAATTTACTGCAAGACACCACATTGGATTCAGGTCACATACCCAACAGTGCCAGGGGGGCGTTAATAGATACTCCTATGGCTTCTTCTAATTTGTGTGTCACTCCTTCGCAGAAGGTTGGGCGTTTGGGACAGTCCCATAATGTATGAGGGAACGTAGCCTGCTTGCTGCAGTGTCAGAGCCATAAGATGTGTTTGGGTCTGCCTTTTCTGTGCAGCAATGCTCAGGTATAGTAAATTCTATGTAGGATTTTCCTTGAATTAGGCAGAAACTCACTCCTATGGCTACTTCTCTGAGGAATTGTAGGGCATTTCTCCAGCTGTCATCCTCTATTTCCCTTATGTCTCTCTGTCAGCATGCCCTTAGCTGGTCTAAGTCTCTCTGTGTGTTCCTCATCAATGTAGAGGATTTAGAGGGAAATAGCTGTTGTAGTCATGTGTCCATCAAGTAGTCTTCTCTCCTGAGGGGAGTCTTCCTTGCTTTCCCCCCCTCTAGGGATCCTTGATTGTAGAGTGTGGCTAGTTGCAAGTATTTAAATATTTCGTTGTAACCGTTTCATATTCTACTCTAAGGTGCTCGAATGGCATTATGCCATTTGCATCCCGCACATCATCTACCATTGTTTAAAGCCTGGCAGTTCAGTCACCGGGTGAAGTCTCATGCTTAACCACAGAGTAATTCTGGGTGTTAGTCTCTTCTCCTTCCCCATTTCTCAGTTCAATTAATGACATATGAATGCAACCATTACTGTTGCTAGTGGGGCCTCTGTTAGCATCCTCCCTCTGTTTATTATGTAAAGGTAACCTTTTTATCCCACTTTTTCTTGGTCCATCCTAAATTCTAAATCCTCTAGTGTTGCATAGGCCCATTTGTTTACTACACTAACCTGTACTACCTTATAGTATTTACAGATGTTCAGTAGCGCTATGCCCCCCTTGCACACTGATTTTTGAAGATAAAGTGATTTGTGATGGGCCATCCAGCCAAAGCAGGGATCATAATAGTCTGTTTGTCATCTGAAATAACGTGTTGGGGATGGCATATAGGCTGTTTTGCAATATATAGTTGAATCTGGGTAATGCTATAATTTGAAATATTGCTTCCCTCCCCAGGGCAGAGAGTGGTAATGCTTTCCAGTGTTTTATATCCTTCTCCAGTCTCTGGGGTAGTGGGGCCAGGTTATCCTCATAGTGTGTACGTTCGTCCCTACATACCCATAACCGAGGGTATTTAAAATGTTGAGTGGCAACCTTAAAATATTGTTCCATGGCTTTGTCTAGGCGTTCAACTACTTCTCTGTTCATTAACCACCATGCTGTCATTCTCCATTCTACCCTCCCATGTGGCTTTGTTGTTTCTAAGGTGATGTTTAGCGGTGAGTGGTCTGATATTTCCCTTGCTTTGTAGTCAGCCTCAATTATCCTATGGAGTATTGCAGTTGATACAAAGAAGTACTTATATCTTGACACACTGCAAGCTTTGTATAAACACCATCTACCATAACATTCATTGGTGTCGACCTTTGTGATTGTAATATTGAGCATCACAGTCCGAACACTGATATTCTGATTTATCATCTCACACGTGTGCCTAGGATTCTTTTTCAAGAAGTAATCTATTTGGGAGTGCTTGTTATGTGCTCCCAAATAGTAGTGTCTTAAGTAGTGTTTTCCATATGTTCACCAGTCACCAGTCCCATCACCGAGTGAAGTTTTCTAACTTCCCTGCCTGCCTGGGGTTGCGCGCCTGAGTAGTGTTAATTCTGTCCATGTGTGGGTGCAGTAGTGTCATGTTGAAGTCCCCTCCTAGTATGGTCATAGCTTGGGGCAGGTCTAGCAGTAGTTGCCCCAGATAACATTGGGTGGTAGAATCTCTGTTTACACCACCTGTCAACTCTGGAACAATCTGCTGGGATATCTCAAATGTCAGCCAAACTTGTTCTGTTTAAGAAAACATCTCAGGAGTTCCTTTAACTGCCTAGATCCCCATCGGGAAGATCAGGGATTTTTCCCAATTTATCCTCCAGCCTGAATAATTCCCTTATATTATAAAGATTCTCTAAGTCACACTAGGCATGCTTCTGGTTCTACCATGTATAACAGAATATCATCTGCGTACAGTGATATTTGTTCTTTCCTGGGGTCACACCAGTGCCATCCCCATACCTTGACATTGACCCGGATCCACTCAGCTTGGGCCTCTCTTGCTAGGGTGAATATCATCAGTGATAAAGGGTACCCTTGTCTCATGCCCTTGTGGATGGGAAATTCCCTGGATAGGATACCATTTACTTTGAGTCTGGCTCTGGGGTTTATATAGATGAGCATGGTCCATTTCAAACATTTTGGTGTGATTCCGATTTTCCCCATGATGGGGAACAGGAAGGGCCATTCTTTTGAGTGCCTTATTTGCATCCAGAGATGCTATTGCCAGTGGTAATTCCATTTCCTCTGTTGTGATATTATTGTAAAGGGGTCGGTGGTTTAATTTAGTCGATCTGTTGGGTATGAACCTATTCGGGTCTGGTGTACCAGATCTGAGATGACACACTGTAGCCTATTTGCTAATGCTGTAGTCAATACTTTGGTGTCCGCATTAAGGGTCGTTATCGGGCCTATATGAATTCCACCTGTCTTGTGGTTTAATTGCTTTGGGGATGAGTACAAGAGTTGCGGTATGTCAGTCTCTAGGACATTCTCCCCGTCAATATGCATCCATGTGCATCTTGTGCAGTGGAGTTGCTATCTTGCCTGTCATTCTCTTAAGAAACCCTGCCTGTTGCCGTTCAGGCTTGTAGTTTTCCCAGAGTGTATCTGTTTGAGTGCTAGGACTATTTGTTCTTGCGTTACATCATCTTCTATTTCTAGGGCTCTGTTCATCTCCAACCATCTACATGGATAGTCCCTATATGAAGGCCCGTATTTCCTGTCTTGGTGTTGTCGATTGATTTGCAAAAAAGCTCTGAATGTAATCGGCCATTACATACACTTGAATATTTGAGCCATGTTAGATGGGATGTTCCTGATGTGTGTCCTGTCCATATGTCTGTTACTGAGCAATGCCAGGAGCTTCCCCTCCTTGTCCCCTACTTTGTATAGTAATTTCTGCTTGGCTATATGTGCTGTTTTGACTTTGTCTATCACTAAAGTGTGGTTCTCTTCTGTTTTGAGGAGTATGCATGTCTGCGTTTCGTCTGATGGCATCAAGATAAGGTCTTTCTCTAATTCGACAAGCTCCCTTTCTACTTCCAGGCAATGTTGCGTGTTCTTTTATCTGTCCCCTACTTCATCTGCTATTATAACCCCCTGTATCATGGCCTTGTAGGCCTCTTATTGTGTCACTGCGTATGTGGCTGTAGCAGTATTCTCCTTAAAATATTGTTCCATGGCTTTGTCTAGGTGTTCAACTACTTTTCTGTTCATTAGCCACCATGCTGCCTTTCTCCATTCTACCATCCCACGTGGCTTTGTTGTTTCTAAGGTGGCATTCAGCGGTGACTGGTCTGAAATTTCCCTTGCTTTGTAGTCAGCCTCAGTTCATCAATGGAGTGCTGTAGTTGGTACAAAGAAGTAATCTATTTGAGAGTGCCTGTTATGTGCTCCCAAATAGTGGGAGTAGTATTTGTGTCCTATGCAGTCTTTTCCATATGTCCCCCAGTCCCATCACCTGAGTGAAGTTTTCGAACTTCCCTGACGGGGGTGCTCACCTGAGTAGTGTTAGTTCTGTCCATGTGTGGGTGCGGTGTCATGTTGAAGTCCCCTCCTATTATCGTTGTAGCTTGGGGCAGGTCTAGCAGTAGTTGCCCCAGATAACATTGGGTGTTAGAAGCTTTGTTTACACCTCCTGTGAACTCTGGAACAATCTGCCGGGACAACTCAAATGTCAGTCACATTTGTTTTGTTTTAGAAAACATCTCAAAACTTGGCTGTTTTCATTTCCCCTATGATATGTTATTTTAAACACTTCTCTTGTCCAGTACTGTACTTAGCAGATGCCAGCGCCAAGATGCCCTCGGACATTCGCATGCTATCCAAAATATATCATTATCAATATCAACATGTAGCAGAGTATCATTCTACAGCCCTTGTGGGATGTATATTTTAACTAATGCTAGTGTTTTTCGCTACCATTTCCCCAGGACGTCCGCATATTGTCCCAGGTCATGTGACCAGACCTGTGTCACATGGAACGCCACTGTTTTTTTTACAATGATCGTGACTCCTTTGGAGCCTGTGGTGTAATCAGAGTGACTGGCTACTATGTATTTCCCTCTCCCCAGAAAGCCAAATTTGGAGCCCGTTGGGTGTGTTTCTTGAAGAAACACCACATCTGCTGCAAATCTTGTGAGTACTTTGGTTTCCAGTCCCTGCCTAATTTGGCTTTCAAGTCTATTGATATTCTGTGTTAGTAGTTTGAGTGTGTGCCAACAGGTTGTTGCGTCCAGTTTCTGCTGCTGTATGGATTGTCCCCTCCCAGGTGGTGTACCCCCCTGCTGTGTTCTGTGCACCCTAGCGTCGCTGTTAACTTATGAAACTCTACCCCAATTCCACTTCCACCCTGCCTTACCATGCCACGGTCTTCAAACTGGCCATTACCCCAATTCATGGTATGTCCGACGATCAACCATCTCAAGTTCTTGGAGTAGCAGCATTGGTAAATGGTATGCTTGGACTCTGCTGTATGGGGGTGCTACCCGCTGCAATGAATGTAGTCCATTATCTGTTTGCTGGTAATGTATGCTAAAGCTCCTGAATTCTCCTTTTTAATGGTGCAGTCTTTGGACTGAGTTCCCAAAACTTCTCCTCGGACGTCATTGGGGTGACCACTGGTGGGGTTATGTCATACCTCTCTCCTTCAGAATCTCCCTCTCAGAATTCATCAGTTTCCCCCGCTAGGGCCTCTCATTTGTTGGTGGTCTCCAGTGAACATTTCTGACGGATGTTCGCCACCACTCTTTCCCTTTCCGTCTCTGCTTGATCCTTTGTTGGGACCATGGGTGGGCATCGCTGTGCCTTGCAATGTTTCTTGTGTTTCTGCCATTCTGTTGTTTCCCTGCAGTCGGGGGCTGGGTATTCGTTTCTCCTTAGCCAGCCCCATACCTCCTCTGCTTCGGTGAAGAAGTGTGCCTCTCCCTGGTCTATTATCAGGAGTTTCATTGGGATGAAGAGGGCGTACTGGAGGTCTTGCTTCCCTAGTTGTTTTTTACCTCCCATGAAGGCCTCTCTTTGGTGTGACACTACTGTAGCGTAGTCTGGGTATATGTTAACATTTGCCCTTCCATCTTCCAGGGTCCCTGTGCCGCCTGCAACATGGTGTCCCTGTCTCGTAAGTTCAGTAATATGGCCACTATGGCTCGTCATGGAGTGCTGGGGACTGACGGTCTCCAGAGAACTCTGTGGGCTCATTCCACATTAAACCATTTTGAGGTTCCTCCCAGTACTACCTATGATAGTCACTCTTGCAGGAACAGTTGTGCTGGGGCCCTCAGCTCTCTCCAGGACCGCGGTACTTATTCCGTTATAACTTCAATGATGAGGCTGCCACATCATGTCAAAACCTTTAAAAAAAAAAAAAGTTTGTTATTTTACAATATATGCAACCCAATGGTACTTTTTTCTTCACACACAATGCACCAGGCACTTTATGAGACTGTTAAAACCAGGAAATCAAGGACTGCTCCATGCATATTGAATGAACAGATATTCCGTAGGAGTACTGCACAAATTAGTTAGAATGGAATACGTTGCGTAGCTAACATAAATTGTACCATAGCTTTTTACTGTTGGATACTAATCATGATGTAATTGTGGTTTTATTTTCATGAATTTCGTCGTCGAACTATTTTGTAAAGGTTTTAAATAACTTATACAATAAAATTACTTACTTACTGTCTCGTAAGTTCAGTAATATGGCCACTATGGTTCGTCCTAGAGTGTTGGAGACTGGCGGTCTTCAGAGAACTCTGTGGGCTCATTCCACAGTAAACCATTTTGAGGTTCCTCCCAGTACGACCTATGATAGTCACTCTTGCAGGAACAGTTGTGCTGGGGCCCTCAGCTCTCTCCAGGAAGACAGACTACTGCAGGTCATTTACAGCACGGCAGGACAGTAGAGGTTGTGCATTTGTCTCCCTCTGTCCTTCACTCTACGGGTGGTCCCTGACTTCCTGTTGGTGATCCAGTGGTCGCAGACGTTGATGGGCTCAATGGGCCTCTGCTGCCCTGCTCAGCCCTGTGCCTTAGGTTTCTCATGGAGCTGCAAGCTGGTGATGGTCGTGTCGGGTCCTGTCCTCCATTGCCACTCCTTGCGTTTCCCCAGGTGCTCCTCGCTTCTCTGTAGGGTCCCTCGCAGACACGGGCATCAGCAAACCATTGGGGACCCCAACAGTCTTACCCAGTCACTGGGCGCTGTCCTCTGTGTGATGGGCAGCTGCTTCAGGTTGTTTGCAACGCAGCAAGATGATGGATGCCCTGCTGCAGTCTACTCCAGTTGTCAGCCTTTGGGCAGTTTCTGTGTCTCAATGGATGCCCCGGTCACATACCTCTGTTTCGCCCGATTGTGGCTTCGGGGTGGGGGGGGTCAGGATGTTAGCGATCACGGGCTTCAGACTCCAGAGCTCAGCGATCACCTAGCTGAATTCATGCAGCCCCAGTCCATACCCTTATTAGCATTCTCGATGTACTGTTACATATCCGACCAGAGACCACTAAATATTCATATTCCACAACTCAACGTAATATAAAACTGTGATATAGCTGAAACAGAAAAGAAGATATCTCCTGCCCCAATGGGCCTGTGATCTCCAGTTGCATGGAGAGCACAGGACCTGTGTCTTGGCAAGGATGTGTGCATTAAGACTAGCATAGGTTTTGTACTGGAAGGGCTATCATTCCAGTGCAAACTAATTAGCTTAGACTAACTTTACCATATTGGATGTGTGGTCTACAGTACAGTACACATGTAATGTTGGAAAAGTTTTAAAAAAATGAAAACATTTCTCCTTTTTAACTCCTGCCTCTAGGAGGTGTTATTTTTTGGTGCAAAACGTTGTACCATTGTTAGTAGAGAGGTCTTTGCGTGCAAACCCATGGACGGTTGCATTGGAATGCCCATGTAGCACCAATGGAACACCCTTTGATGCACAGTAACACAAAGTAGCTTAAAGAGCTATTTGATTTCTTTCCCGCTGCCAGAAAGTAAATAGGTTATCAAGACTTTGCTCTGGTTTGCAGCACTTTCAGTGCCTTTGCACCTGTGCAAAACCTTTACAAAACTGCTGCATAGTTTCTTTGGACAAGGACTGCTTTTATGTATTGATCATTTTTGAACTGAGGACATCTTTCCTAAAGCATTTTGATGGGTCCAATTTGGAATAATCTAATATGTATTGCACAACGGGCTACAGGGAGGCAATGGATTAGACTTTTTCTAGATGTAACTATGTTTTATAAATCTATACAAATTTAACTTCTGTTTATTTGAACAGGGGACATACTGTTGATTGTAATGAACCACAATTACGCACAACATCACTTTGTAATTGGATGTGTCAGTTTTAATCTTGGATCTGCTACACGATGCACTGATCAATCTTGCACAAAACATTGAGTAGACAAGCCTTAATTTTCTAGCTGCAATTTAGCAGAACCTTTGGTTAATTGATTGAGGAATCATATGTAGTGCAGACTACAAAGTAACTGACCTCAAGGTGCCCGTGAAGCTAGTGAGCCTTATCTAAAGAGACAGATACAGCATTACGGTAGAACTCCGAACAAACTTTCCTGTTGGACTTGGCCCTTTTTGCAGGGTTATCCCCAAACTTTTTGCTTCTTCCTCCTATTTTTTCCTGACCTGTTATTGTTGGTTTTAGGACTCTGGGCACTTTACCACTGCTGATCAGTGCTAAAGTGCATATGCTCTCTGTGTAAATTGTTATAATGATTGGTTCTCCCTGATAGGCATATTTGATTTACTGGTCAGTCCCTAGTAAAGTGCACTGAGTGTGCCGGGGCTGGTAAATCAAATACTACTAGTGGGCCTGCAGCACTGATTGTGCCACCCACATGAGTAGTTCTGAAACGGTAACTCAGACCTGCCACTGCAGTGTCGGTGCTCAGTTGTTAACTGCCATGTCGACTTGGCAAGTGCACCCACTTGCCAGGCGCTAACCTTCCCTTTTCTTACATGTCAGTCACCCCTAAGGTAGGCTCAAGGTACCCCTGTGGGCAGCCTGCAGTATATGTGAAAGGTAGGACATGTACTTAGGTGTGTGACATGTCCTGATAGTGAAATACATCCAATTTCGTTTTTCACTATTGAAAGGCTATCTTGCCCCATAGGACAGAATGGGAAATGCTTTGTAACATTTTACAAGCATATCTTCCCATAGGGATAAGATGAAAAAATAAAGTTTAGGCTCTCTGAACTCAGAATTTAATAACTCATCTTTTAGTAAAGATGGTTTTTAAATTGTGTGATTGAAAATAGCACTTTTAGGAAGTGGCTATTTTCTTTTTCAACCATCCTGTGTGCCTCTGCCTGTTTGTGTATTGACTGTCTGGCTTTGGAGTGACAAGGGCTGGGGAGGTGCAGGGGCTCCAGGAGTCTGGATGAGTCAGCACTAGGCTGAATAGGCCTGAACTGCATTTGGAGTGGTGAGAGGAGTAGCGCCTGTGCCTGAATAGGGCTGTGCCTGCCTTCCACAATGCTGGCTCCGCCCCCCTGTGGTGTGCCTTAAGCCAAGGCTCACACTGACAATGGCTGTTACTGTGCACTTGCAGAGTGCCCCCCAGAACTGGTTTGAACTAGGCTCAGAGCCCCTTGCACACAGAGAACAAAGACATTTTTGGGTGTAAGTATTAGACCTAAAGCCCCTGAACTTTAGACTATTTCTGGAATCAAGAGGAACCTTTGCCAAGGAGAAGAGCTGGAGAAACTGAGGAGAAGTACTGCCCTTGCTGTGTGTCTGGGGTTGGCCTGCAGTTGCTGTTTCTGCCAAGGAAAGGAGAAAGACTTTGCTGTGTGATGGGTCCCCTGCTTGAGGAAAGTCTCCAAGGGCTTGAGTAGAGCTTGCCTCCTGTTTTGAAGTCTCAGGACAAAGACTTCACCCCCAGCTCCCCTGAACTTCCTTGCTGGGAGTTCTGATGTGCCAGGAGTGTCTGTGACTGTGTGGGGCCTCTGGAGGTTGTTTCTGCCGCTGGGAGCTGGAAAGCAACGCAACAACAAGAAAATCGACCGATCGCTCTTCTTGCGACAGTTTTTCCGATGTAACGCCGTGGTGTGAGAAGAATCTCCCCGCACCGCCGCTGCTGAAACCGACGCAGCGCATGTCGCCACTGCAAGAATCGACGCATCGAGGGATCGAGGCTGAAGAAATTGACGCAGCGCCGCTCGACGCCGCCGCATCGTTCGCCGATGCATCCCGGATTTCCATGCATCGTCCCTGTGCGGCAAGTTTTCCCCGACGCATCACCCGTTGATCGGAGTCGTCTCAGAATCGACGCATTGCTTCCCCCTACAGACCGGAACCAACGCATCGCTCCCCTGTGTACAGCGGAACTGTCGCATCGCATCCACGAAAGTCTCAGGAACGACGCATCTCTTTGTTTTTTGACGCCTCTCATCACTGCGGCTGTTTGGCTTGGTGAATTTTGTCGCAACAACAGGTACTTTGCAAGAAATCACGCATCCATAGTTTTCTATGCACTCAGTTGCTAAAACCTTTTGAAAGTCATTTTTCTTAATACTTGTATGTTGGATTTTTGTCATTTTGGTCTTGTTAAGTTTAGATAAAGATACTGTATTTTTCTAAACCGGTGTGGTGTCCATTTGTGGTGTTATCACTGTGTTACTGTGAGTGTTGATACAAATACTTTACACATTGCCTTTGGGATAAGCCTGTCTGCTCGTGCCAAGCTACCAAGGGGTGAGCAGGGGTTATCTAAAGTGTGTATCCCCCTTACCCTGACTTGAAGCAAGGGTCCCTATTTGGACAAAGGTACCTACCTCTGCCAACTAGAGACCCCCATTTCTAACATTTCCTCTTCCTTCTCATGCTCTTGATTGTCACAATGCTGTTTTACTGTGTTTCCTGTACAATTTTGTACCATATTATACATTTTACAGTGCTTGATCGAATCACTTTCTACATTCAATAATAGGAAATAAATCTAAATTATATCTTGCCCAAAGCAGAATTATAATTTTGATGCCAGGGTATAGGCACTTTGTCCACTTTACCAGAAAGACTATTCTTGAGTGCAGCTAGCTGATCAACCTCAATAATCAATAAAGAATGAGGGAGGGCCTTGGAAACTAAGGGGCAGATTTATCAATTTTTCATGCAGTGCAAGGCAGCAAACCACCTTGCTGCGCTGAGTGAAAGGGAAAGGGCAGGAATGTGCCATATTTAGCATTATACAACGCATTCAGTAAAATGGCCCAAAGTCAAGAAATCAGTCATGGTGCTCTCGACCTAAACACTGTTTCTTTTGAGAAGTCAACTAAGACAACTGTGCATCACCAGAAGGAAGGAAGCCCTCTGGTCAGAGAATGACCCTGTCAGAGATGTTTTCATTCCTTTCCAGATTGTGGACCTTATTGTTTTCTTAAATCATCCATCTCATGATCTTTCGTTGCATCATAGAATGGTGTAATAGCACCGTTGTACTGTTGTATGAACTTGGCACTTTGTTTTATGTAGTCAGACCAATCTTATAGACATTAACTGTTAAACCTTTTTTTAAATTATCCTAATTTCTATGGAAGGCTAAGTGGAGATTACAAAAATCTTGAACCCATCCAAGGGGTTTCCACTTAGAACTTTCAGCTAAAGGTTATTGCCCGTTTGAATAAAAATTGCTGCCAGATAATGATTTCATCCACAGGCTTTGAGATGGATTGTATAAATTAATCTCTTTCAGTCAGAGTTGGCAAGAAAATAGAGCATACAATTTTCTCAGGAGGGCCAATTAGTAGTGAAATCACTTGATGAGGGGGCAGTTTAGTGCCTCGACCCAAGGGAAATGGCCTGAATGGCACAGTTGCTGAGGGTTGATGGGATCTCCTGGGTCACTCCCCACCATTGGTGTTCTTGAGGAGATGCACAATAACCTCCCCACGGCACATCAACCTCCCACCTTTGGACCCCAAATAATGTAAATGTGGGTGATATATTCCTTTGCTGAACCAGGGTCATAATGCCAATTTGATATGCACAGACATGGTATGAGCTGGCTGGGACTGGTTAGCATTGGGATTCCTGCATGCATCCCAGGCCATACTTGACCACTTATTCCCCAGCAATGACGTCCAGGACTCCTGACCTGTGTTAAGAGTCTTTGTCATTCGCCATCTTGTTTTACTAATGTGGCAGATGCTGTCTTCTGATGGTAGATTTCTACCATTGGATGGACACTTCCATACATACTGAGACCCGGGATTTTATAATTCTCCAGATAATCCACAAAATAGACAATCAAAACAAATAGCACTGGATGTGCTATTGGACTCTGATTGAGAGTTGGCCTCCATGGAGGCATCAAGGTGCGAGCTCGCAAATCTGAATCAGTATAAAAACTCCTGGTATAACAAATCATACATTTAGAAAGGCTGTATAAAACAACGAGATGAGTTAAACAGGGGTCTTATCTCTGCAAATCATTGATGTACTGGTGGACAAAGTTTATTTATTCTAAAAGATTCTAAAATGTGCCAGCCCAGGAATAAATACAAATGCATAACTTCTACCATACTCGCAGAATGCTGTAAGAGCATTTCTCTATGAGCATGTCTAGTTTGCATGGGTAAATGTCGACCATTCTTGGTCCTGTGAATTAGGAACTGCACTCTGCCTTCGCAAATGTGTTTTTTAGAGACGTGTGTGGAACTTAGGAAAATACCATAGAGGCTCCAACTTTGTGGGAATAAGAAAAGAAAGACATTGCTGGGCAAGATTTACAATTAATTGAAAAATAAACATCACTCCCATCATTTTGTTCAGTAGTGGAGCAGGGGCAGTATATAGTGCAGAGCTGTGGCAAAAATCATATCTATGCGCACATGGAAGAGACTCCAATCCTAGAAGTTCTTAAACCAGCAAAAACTAGTTGTGTAGTTGCACATTGAGCCATCTGTCCCTCGGTTAACTGACACCAAGTAACACAGCCCTGATTTTCCTTTCTTTCTCATGCTTTCACAGTACAAAATGCAAAATGGATTCAGAAATGACCTGTAAATTCAGGAGGCGGTCTCTACAAAGAGTCCTAAACAAGCACACATAAAAAAATGAAACTTGTTACGAATCGCATATTACATTTGCGATACTGTATTTGGAAGTGGCTTGTTTAGGGCGATCCTTTCAGACCCCTTCCCCTTTGAAAATGTAAATAATCATATTTTTTAATAGCAGGCAGTGGTCCCACAGACCACTACCTACACTTAAAAAATTAAACTTTAAGGTTTCAATTTCTCTTTTTCAACCCATCCGGATTTCCTTTAAGGAAAACGGGCAGCATTTAAAAACAAAATGCTTTATTGAAAGCAATCACAGGCATGGTGGTCTGCCGACCTCAGCAGGCCACCATTCCTATGATTGCTGCGATTCCTAATGAGTGGCATACTGCAACCTACCTCTTTAATATTCATGAGGTAGGTCGTTTTGCCACCCACAAGGAATCCCTAAATGAAACTCGGAGAGAATCGCAATTAAGATTCTTCAAATAATTTTTCAAAATTTGAAAGCTGCAGAGCAGTAGCCAGAGATGATAAGATTGATTTTTCACAACATAAATCCAAAAGTAAAGCACATGTGGCCTCCCACAATCTGACGGAATTATAGCAAATATTTTTTGGTGGAGCCTCACGAATGTTTAGGAAGATTTTGATGTGTCTTTTCAATGTTAAAGTGATTTCCAGAGGCAAGGGTTTGCTTGTGAAGGCTCTGTATATTTTTAATTCTTCATTCTAGCCAGGCACAATGCTATGGAATCTTCTGGTTTTACCATTTTAAGCCATGTACCAAGGTGTGCCTTATCGGGCATCTCTGAATATAATCGATGTTCAGCTTTGCCAAGCTCTTCCTAATACATATTAAAATTTCTTTTTGGGAAAGTCATAATTCTGTACCTGTAACTGGAATAAGAAATCTGCACTAGTTACTGAGATTAGCAAACCCTCACTAAATCGAGTTCAGCATTTGCCTATATGAGATTGAGTGGAATTTACGAGTTACAATATGAAAATGAAGCTAATTGTGAGCCAGTTTCCACATTATGTCTGACGTCCCAGTAGTATTGCAGAGAGTTCATTGGCTTAGTTGAGTAAACGAATGCACTATTATTCTTTGTTGGAGAGGCCATCCTTCTTTTTAGGTCTCGCCTGAGCCAGCGCGCATGCGCTGCAAGGCGAGGCTTCTAGTAAGGGCTTTTCAACTCGCACCACATACTCGTGCGTGTGCTTTTTTTTATCACACCTATTGGCCTTTGCGTGCGTCTTTCTAAGAAAGACAGCACGCAATTGGCCAAAGGCGGGTGCATGTCCCGCCTTCTCTCTGCCCTGGCCTAGGGTGCTCGGGAGCGAGCGCGGCTTTCCTCCCTCGTCATGGCTCATTAAGCACAGCGTGCACATTCAGCTCCAAATGCGGTCGCTTTCACTTTCTCGTACCGCGCTTGTTTTATTTATTTATTTACTAGAGTGCCGTAATGCCTTTCTGCACAGAACACCCCTCCCACCTCCCAAACATCAACCAGAGCGATGCCGTGGCTTGTTCACTTCATCTCACCACTTACTTTTCTCTCCTCTCCCTGCCTTCGCTCCGTCTCATCTGACACTGTTTTTCACTCCCTTTCTTTTCTCTACTCTCCGCATCTTCCCCCCGTCGTCGTTTCACTGTCCCTCTTAGAGGTCTTTCTCCTATTGTTTGTCTGCTCTTCTCCTGTCATGGATTAGCTCCCGCTTCCTTTCTGTCCAGCATGGACCATTCTACCCTCAGTGCCTCTGCTCTCCTCTGTCTTTTTCCCTTTCTCCCACTATCCCGATTTTCCTCCCCTCTCCTGTTCCTTGCTTTCCTTCTCCTTTCCTCGGTTTCTGTCGCTCTTTTATTTTTCTCTCTCTCCTTTCGTGCTTCTGTCCCTCGCATCCTCTCTCTACCTCTTCGCCTCTCTCCCCTCCCCTGGTCTTCGCCAGGCCCTCATTTCATGTTATGCTTGTGTGAAAGTGGCGGAGCGCCACCGTGCACGTGCTGTGACTGCATAAAGCATTCCATGTATATCACACGATTAATCGACAGGCGAAATACCAATACAAAGCACTGCTTGCCATGGTAACCGGGTCTGTACCCTGCTGGGCTGCCAGGGAGCTCGAGCTGCAGCCACGCAGGAAACGGAGCGGCATTCCAGGGCTGCAGTCACCCGATAAGGCCAAACAGGGCGTGCACCGGAAGGGGCCAGCGACGGCCGAGGGGCTTGGTGAAAGGTCAACAAACCATTTGTAAAACTGGCTTTATGTCTTGTCGCTGAACAGCCCAATGGGTCTGCAGGGGAGGTCCGGGATCTGCTTAAGTGGGCGCTGTTCTCCACGGTGACTAAAGGAGATGGTTTCATGAAAGCAGAACTGGTTACAGCTTGTAGAGGTAGGAAGGTAGCCCAGTGGGTGGAACGCTCGCTGCTGCTAGAGTTTTGCAGGCACACATGCTACAGGGGTGCAGTCACGCTCTGGCGTTAACGTTGCCACCACGCTCATTAGGGAATAGAATGCATCGTATCTGCACTAACCTTAGAGAAAATAGTGTACACCTGTGCTGGGACAGGAATGTACCCTGCATGAGGTACAGTTGTGTCCGCTGCTCTGTAAGCCCAAACTGCACACCTGCGATCCTGTTTTTTTAAAACATTTTTGGTCATGCCACATACTAGTATCCTGTGGGCGTGTGTTGACCTAGCCCTGATCTTTTGACAATGGTAAGTTCTGGACCTAGTCCTGAACCAGGAGGGATGCACCAAACACACTCTCACAGTGACTCAAGGGACTGCTAACCCTAATGCGGGTTTCATGCGTGGAACGCGGTGGTGGCAGAGTATCATGGTTGGTGAATTATAGTGGTGGGCTGCTGCTGGCTCTCGCGTCTTTTGAGGCGGCCGGTGGGGCTTGGCAGCTCCCGCTCTCGCCGCCTCTTGTTGCTGTGGTATCTGGTGCCTCTGTGCGGAGCCGGGAACACCTCGCTGACCTTATGTAACACAGCCCCTTATCTGGGTGTGCGTCACCCCTCCATGCAATACAACCATTAAACACGGGATACTCACACATATGCTGGTATCTTCACTGCCCAGAACTCCATTTTTTAGATCGCTGTTGTTAGTGCACATCTCACTGAGCTGTTTGACTTTGGTTTGCATTAACAGCCAGGTATTACGCAGAGATTGTGATTGTGCACGCTCACGGGTCGCAGGTACCATAGATCATTGCAGCAAGCACTGAACCCTCTATCGAACCGGTTATTGAGATTACAGCCTGTAATAACCAGGTCTCTCTCCCACCCTCATCCACACAAACACGCACTCTGCTGCAAGTCCATTAATTTACTGAGCTGCCTTAGGATTGTGTCAGACCTGTGACGAACGGCTTGCATACAGACCCTCGTAGCAGGTGCATTAGCCCTTTGAGAGGTCTTTAAGGCTGTTGTTTAGTGGGCGCACCATGATAGACGCTCTACTCAATGCAACATAAATACACTCCACATAATACCACACAGTGCCACATAATTATATGCTACATAATTACACTGCACTCAATGCAACATACACTCCAAATACCACTCAGTGCCACATAATTACACACCACATAATTACACTCTACTAAATGCAACATACACTCCACATAATACCACACAGTGCCACATAATTATATGCTACATAATTACACTGCACTCAATGCAACATACACTCCAAATACCACTCAGTACCACATAATCACACGTCACAATTACACTCTATTCAATGCAACATAAATACACTCCACATAATACCACTCAGTGCCACATAATTACACACCACATAATTACACTCTACTCAATGCAACATAAATACACTCCATATAATACCACTCAGTGCCACATAATTACATGGCACATATTTACACTCTACTCAATGCAACATAAATAGACTCAACATAATACCACTCAGTACCACATAATTACACGTCACATAATTAAACTCTATTCAATGCAACATAAATACACTCCACACAATACCACTGTGGCACATAATTAGACGCCACATAATTACACTCTACTCAATGCAACATAAATACACTCCACAAAATACCACTCAGTGCGACATAGTTACACGCCACATAATTACACTCTACTCAATGCAACGTAAATACACTCCACATACCACTCAGTACCATCAAATCAAATCAAATCAAGGGATATTAGTTTAGCGCTCATATCACCTGTAGGTCTCATGGCGCTTACGGGCAGCTCAGGGTAAAACAACTAGATGAAAGATGAAGGGTCAGTTGTCGAATGACCATGTTTTTAATTCCTTACGAAAGCGGTTGTGATCAGCAATCATGCGTAGATGTAAAGGCAATTTGTTCCAGAGTGTTGGTGCTAAGAAAGAAAAAGATCTTCCTCCATTTCTAGTGGTGCGAATTCTGATGGAGGTAAGGAGGTATCTGTTGCTAGATCTCAAGGTTCTGCCTGGCTGGTACCAACTGAGCTTATTCGTCCAATACCTCGGACCGCTACAGTACATGTTTTTATGCGCAAGGCATAGAATCTTGAAGCGAGTGCGCTTCCTAACAGGCAGCCCGTGGAGACGTCTCAAATTAGGCGCAGAGGGAGAACCAGATGGAAGGTTCAAAACCAATCTGGCCGCAGTATTCTGTAAGACCTGGAGTCTGGATAGGAGGTCCTCATTTATTGTAGATAGCAAGGCATTACCATAGTCCATGCGGTTAATAATCAGTCCCTGGACTAATGGTTTCCTGGCTTCCATAGGAATCCATTTAAAAACTTTGTGCAAGTTGCGCTTAATGCCAAAGCAGGAGCCTATTATGTGGTTCACCTGATTTTTCATAGTTAGCTGATTGTCAATTTGGATTCCAAGGTTACGAACCGTCTGCCTGGGCATTGGACAGGGGCCAAAATTGGGAGGCCACCAGTCATTAATTACCACATAATTACACGCCACATAATTGCACTCTACTCAATGCAACATAAATACACTCCACATAAATGCACTCTATACCACATACCACCAATCAACATAAATGCACTCCACACCATGACACAATTTCACTAAGCATAATTTCACTCAACACCACAGTTCCAGGCCACACAATTCAACTCCATACATTTCCAATACACACCGCAGAATTACACACCAAACAACATATTTCAACTCCACAATCCACAACGTACCTCCAATCCACAGCATATAGTGTCACCACCTGAGCACCAAACAAAATTCACCACCACCATTTTGCATCAGCGCACCACCTAAGCATCACGTCAGTCTGCCCTTGGAATCTGGCATCTGTTGATTCTCCCCTAGTGTCCGTCCGCTGCTCGTGTTCTAATTAAATTACTGTTTTTCAAACTCCACTCCCCAGTTATTTATGTCCCGCTCCCCCATAACAAAAAAAATGATAACAAACAAGCATGAGAACAGGCAGGAAGAAGTTGCCAGCAGTGCAAGTACAAAAAAACTAGAAGACATTTTTTATGTTAAAATCTTTTTTAATCAGGTTTTTCAGTTGTATATAATGTCGTCTTCATTTGTATAAAGGTAACAAAAATGCTAAACACTTTTTATTATTACTTTTCAACATAATGCACAGCAGCCACAATGCTCTACAACATAGCCAAAAGTTCTGGCTAAACACATAAGGTCCCAAAGGCGAGACCTATTGGCTATGCCAATGATTGTTTATATATTCCTGTCAGATCCATTTGTGGTTGTTTGCTTGCGCTCCACAATTGTTTGCTGTGAATTGAATGAAAGAACAGATGAAACAAACTGTTGGCTTCATGCAAGGTATGTTGTCACTCGGTGATTTATTTTCTGCAAATTCATTGTAAAGTCATTAGCGACAGTGGCTGTGTTTTCTTTTGTAAATAATGATGCACATGCCTCAACTGGCATTCCAGTTTTCAGCCTCAGTATTACACCTAGAGATTGTAACAGTAAAATGGAAACAAAGAAATGTATTTTCTTTATGTGAACATATTTTGGGAACCAGCCGCTCTAAACTTTAAAGTTTATTTTTACTTCGGAGTGAAGGAAAAGAGGTGCAGAGCAATGATGCCTAATTAGGAAACGGTTGTTCATAAAATAATAAATAATTTTTCCGTGACTTTCCGCTCGTTTATGGTGCCATATTTTTTGCAAACTGGACTGGAGAACTACTCCAGTCTGGCGTCCAGAGTTCTTTCTAGAACCATAATGATGCCCAATTTAGCATGGACACCCGATTGACCTAGCTGAGTGCAACCCAGAACCCCTGTGCTCAACAATCCCCTAGCCTTTTTCTCCCAGGAATCTAGGGTGACAGTCATGTGCCACAGTGTCCATCCCAAAAACGATACACCAGCGATAAACTAAAAAACTTTCATAAGAAGACAAAAAAATTGCAGCACATCCTCAAAACAGAGATGGATGCCCGAACGAATCATAACCCATGAAATGGGAAAAGTACAATGTAATAAAAAGGACACATCCCCATTACAGTGCATGGGCAGAAAAATAACAACAAACCCATTGCAAAGCACTCATAGTAAGAACCCCAGAAGGAACAAAACAACCCATAGGATTAAAGCCTACAAGATCGTCTCCATAGCAATAATGATAGAGGAAGTTTCTTAATTTGAAAGTCATTGACATTTTACTTACTGGGGAATATTAAAAACATTTGTGATTGAACAGTTCTTCAAGCAGACATATGCATATGACTAAAATGAGATTTGAACTCTGCTTCAGACCAAGATCTAAACAACTAGGCTATGGATGGCACTGCAAACAAGCATTGGCATAGCCAATAAGTCTTGTTTTTGGAACCTTCTAAGTGTTTGCCAATGTCTTTAACAGCCGCGGTCCGTGCAGGTAACAGCGGTGGGACAGTGGGACTCGGTAAGGGGGGATTTCAATGGACGATGCCGAGGGAAAATTAATTATTTATTTAATTTTCCCTCTGCATCTTCCCTCGAAATTTCCCCTTACCCGGCCCCACCGCCCCACTGCTGTTACCTGCACGGACCGCTGCTGGTCTTTAGGCTATGTTGTAGAACAGTGTGGCTGCTGTGCAGAATGTTGAAAAGTTATGATAAAAAAAGTGTTATAAGTATGTTTGTTACCTTATATATAACCAAGAAGAAATTATGTACAACTGAAGGACCCTAATAACCTGGTTACGAACCCGATCCTTGGGAGAATGAACGCCACTTATCAAGGTGGCCCATATTGCTACTTGTACTCATGACGATGAGTGCTAAGTATTTGCCCTGATAATTTGGGTGCTTAATGGATAAGGAGTTTATCACGCAAACTGGGAACTCCATAACTTTCATATGTTCGCCTTGAAGGATAATACTCAAGCCCTGATGAAGTTCACATGATGTGAACGAAACGCGTTGGCTGTTCTGCTTGCTTTCAAGAACAATAAAGAATTTTCTGAACAATACAAGATGGATTTGGATTGATATTTATGAACAATAAATGTGCGGTGCACTTCACATAAATTGGTGGAGCTAATGCTGAAGTGGTACTGCACTGATGCTGAATTGCTGCTCAGGTGGGGCTGCGCTGGTGATGAGGTGGGGCTGCATTGGTAGTGCATTGATGCGGAGGTGGTGCTGTGCTGATACTGGGATGGTGCTGTGCGGATGCTGAGGTGGTGCTGTGCTGAGGTGGTGCTGCCCTGGTGCTGAGGTGGTGTTGCGCTGATGCTGAGTTGGTGCTGCACTGGTGGTGGTTAACTGATGAGGTGGTGCTGTGCTGGTGCTGAGGGGGTACTGCCCTGGTGCTGAGGTGGTGCTTCTCTGTTGGTGGTGCACTGATGAGGTGCTGCTGCACTGATGCAGAGGTGGTGCTCTACTGATGCTGAAGTATTGCTATGGTGTGCTCAGGTGGTGTTGTGCTGATGTTGAGGTGATGTGCTGATGCTGAGGCAGTGCTGCGCTGAGGTGGTGCTGCACTGAGGCTGAGTGATACTGAGGTAGTGGTGTGGTTGTGCGGAGGTGGAGCTCAGGTGGTGCAGAGTGATACTGAGTTGGTGCTGAGTGATGCTGAGGTGGTGCGAGTTTCTCACAGTGAATCAAAAAGTTGTTCACAATACACAGTCATCCAATCCTAAGCCACTGTGAAGACCGCATAGAGAAATGGTTGCGTATTCTAGTTGAAACTATGATTCTGTGCAAATATGTGTGATGGAGGTAAGCAGATGTCAAAATATTGACAAGGCAAAAGTAAAAGAAAATCTAGTCATAACAGGAGAGTGGGTTTGTTGTGCTTGGACGTGGTGAAATGAAGGCGATGTGAGGAAAAACATTCAGGAGAGTGAAAAGAAGGAATAAAGAGAAAAGATATGGAGGTGTAAAACGTGCAGATAGAGGAGATGTGGAAAAAAAAGTGTATATGTGTAACAGAGTGAACATAACATTTGTGACTGAAACAGTCTGAAGACCACTACACCTTCCACAGACCTCTGTAATGTTTATTTTTGGTGTACATCAGTTGTTGTTTTATATATCTGGATGCAATAACAGACAGCTCAGTGAAATTTAATGTACATGTTTAACGCAAGGCCTTAATAACGTAACTAACACCTCCTTTAGAACACCAAATCGACCCCACACGCACTCACCAACACACACACTTTATTCATCCCACTTAAAGCTCTTCCGTAAACATTATTAAGAGAGAGACTCATGGAAGGGTGAACACAAATATTAGTAACAGAAGTCCTGACCCTATGTTTCAATTGGGCAGTCGCGGCTCCTGGAGGGAGTGCTGCGGGGCGGTGGGGTGGGGCGGGGGAGGGGACAGGGTGGAGGGTAGTAAACTCTGGCATACAGCCGAACGGAGTTAAGTACATAAATAATTTGGCGTTGCAGCGCGCGCAATGTAATTCGTTTAATATATTTATGTACTTAACTCCATTCGGCCGTATGCCGGAGTTTACTACCCCCCACCCTGCCACTCCCCCACCCTGCCACTCCCCCATCCTGCCCCATTGCCCCGCAGCACTCCCTCCAGGAGCCGCGACTGCAATTGGGCAAAAAGAACTGGCAGATACACTAAAATATGTACTGTCACACCATACCCGGTACATATGCACATCGTGCAACAGTAATCATTTGGATCTATGTAAAGCGCTCCGATACCTTAGGTTGAGATCACACTATATAAAACTGCAAAAAGTTAAATACAATGAAAATAAACTCTACTCGAATCGATAAACTTGACTCAATGTGAATGATTGTGAGCGAGATGAAAAAATTTGATAATTTACCTGGTTTGTACCACGAGTGTAGTAGCGGTCCACAAGTGCTGACGCATCAGTGGGCGGTAGCTCAAGTTCTGAAAGTACGCCCAGGGTCACTGATGAGCGCTAATCAGCAAAGTACAAGAGACCCTCCTGATTATTGCACAGCCCAGATGTTGCGATTTTAAATAGTGCACGCATGAGTCTTTGTTTCATGAAACTGTAAGATGCACTAAAATATGTACTGTCACACCATACCCGATACGTATGCACATCGTGCAACAGTACTCTTTTGGTGCTATGTAAAGTGCTCTGATACCTTCTGTCGAGTTCACTATATATATAAAACTGCAGTGAAAATTGTTCCTTGGGTCTGACCAGACATGATATTTTCAATAAAGTTTTGTTTAAATAAAAAGTCTGTTGCTGCTAAGTCTTACTTTTGTCTTTATGCAGAACTAAACGTGACCTAGTAGAATACTTCGGAACTAGTAGTTCCTAAATCACGTAAATTATTGTATTGCGTCTATGTTTTGCTATTCACTAGTAGTTTACTATAAATGTCCTAATACCAGCCCCAAGCTTTAATGGCATAAACGAGAGAGCGTATTTCTCTTTTTGATGATATTGTTAAACTTATAAATAAGGTCCTCATGCTGCAGTTGCTGTATTTACTCTACAGTTTCTTAACAAGGAGAACCTCGCTACCAGTATTTTTTTTCAGCCGGACGGCCCCTTTGTGTTTAATTTCTTCCCCTGCTGATGAGCCCTTTGAGGTAGTTGCCCACCTGTCCGAGTGGAGGGGTGAAACCGAAAAAGCACAGAACGAAAAAAGAAATGAGATTAATCAGTATCGGTAATAGCCGAGAGACTGGCCAACAGTTTGCGTATGTTCCTGTGGGAGAAAATGGAGGAAGCTGCCAGTCGAGTGTGAACAAACAGGGGCATCTGAACAGGATAGATGGGGGCGGGTGCAAGTAAACCAGACTGCCCGTGGGGACTGCGTGCACTTCGCTACTCGCTCCCGCGGCAAGACTCCGTGGGAGTGAACATGCAAGAAAAAGTGGGACATGCACCCACCAGTAGCAATTTGCAGGCTACGATTTTTAAAGGACAAACACGAAAGCCAATCCAAAGTGTGGGAGGAGTCAGACCCCACAAAGTACAGACAACAGATCGCATAACAGCACAAGCGATGTTTAAGCTCAACCTAAAAAGGAGAGCAGGAAGCAGAATAAGAGACCTGAAGTACTGTGGCATAAAAGTGTCCTGAATAAATAAGCAGCACAATGAATAAAGCACATTGGCAATGACAAAAAGTGAGTTTGAATTAAGACTGCAACAGGAAGAGGGGGATCTGAGACCTTCAGGATTGACTAGCAAGGCAATACAGGATCACCCCAAACCTGTAACACAATACAAATTAAAGAGTAATCTACACTGAGCCAGGGAAAGAGAAGAGACTGGGACAGGCTGAATACCACCTATAAAAGAAAAAAATATGCTCTATTAGAGAGTAAACTCAGTAGCTTCTGTATTTGAAACAGGAACTGAATATCACCCCCCCTAAAATGCTGCTTACGAACTCCTGGAGCAAAATTGTGAAACAATCCTATTGTATCCCGGAAAGGGACACGAAAACTACTGTTCAGGACCTTGTTTCCTGCATTGAAATAGGTAAGAAGCCGTACTGGGACTGTAAATCATGAACCATAGGTCTCAGAGGCAAAGGTCTAAGAGGAGAGCACTGCACAAACTTTGGACCAGATTACGATAATGGCAGTCGGGGTACCGCTGACGAGCATGCGGTTTTTTGACCACCGTATTACGATGGGGCTGCTGGGCTGGTGGGCCAAAGTTGGTGCTACCACGGTGGGGGCATGCCACGGCCATAGAAAAGGCCACAGCAGCTGCCACCACCATGCAGCATCTTTGGCACGTCGTGCATAGCACACAGTGCGCGCATGACAGTGCTACGGTAGGGGGGCACTACATGTGCCCCAGGGACATTTTCTCCAGGTTCTGTCACCTTGGGGCCCTGTTGGGGGCCACTTCCTACCCTTTCCAACAACCTATTCATGGCGGGGTCCCCACCATGAAAAGGTTGTCGGAAAGGGACATCATAATTCCGACAGCAGTGCCTGTCTCGGCATCGCCACGACTGCCTGCCGCTGTTTCGACTGCCGCACCGTCGGGATCCAGAATCCTGGCAGGGGGGTAGTGTGGCCTCTGGCTGTTATTGGTCAGACTGCCACTAACCTAATTTGGTGGTCTGAGCGATGGGCTTTCAGCGGTCGGATCACCACTAAAGGGCAGGTGGCTGTCTGACCGCCTGCATCTTAATAGGGCCCTTGGACACTTTATTTGAGTAGACAAACACCAAACTAGAGTCTGGATAAATCTTCCAGAAGACACTTGACCATGGTCAGAGTGGAAATCACCCCTCTACCCGCAGGCCTGGAGTCAGAGATCTGAAAACTAGGCCTCAACTAATGATCCTGTCAAAATGAGAACGTAGAGGCATGGAACACAAAGAGCATCTTAAAGGACTTATAGGCCTGAGGCCTGTCACACAAAAAAGTCTGTAACTGAAAACATTTTAATTGCTATATATATATAAATATATATATATATATATATATATATATATATATACATATATATAAACACACATTCAAACGTACACATATATATATATTATATATTTATATAGGAACTTACACTGTGCATTGTATATTGGGCATTATTGGACTAGACTATATTGTTAAATTGATATCCATGGGAATTGCAAAGGTAACCAAGTTACGGCCCCCGGAGCCCCGATGGCTAAGAGAAAGATAATCTCAATCACAGTTATCGAAACAAACAAGGTCAGAGCATGATACGATAAGAATATAGATCGCCGGGACCTTGATAAGTCCAAGGCATTACGAGGTTAAGTATAGCGAACGCTGGACGCCCTGGGTTGCGCGTACCACTATAGTCTGACTATTTCAGTATTTATCTTTCTCTTAGCCCTCGAAGCTCCGGGGGCGTAACTTGGTTACCTTTGCAATTCCCATTTGGATGAATCGTCTTTACTACATTGAAGCCTTGAAAAAGTCGTCTAGTGCGACGAAACACATGTCGGCTGTCGATTTGCTTGCATACGGAATAAAAACGAATGGAATCATCAGTGTTTCTGTGTTTACTTTTTGCTCATCAAAGTTGATGTTACGTGAACGAACCAGTTAAAATGACAGACTCATTACTTTTGTTTGTGGTGGTGCTCTGAACATTCTTTAGATAGTGTATAAAAATGGTGTAGGGGTTGCCAAAAGTTCTTTCGGTTTCATGCAGTGTGGCTGCAGGTTTTCATACAGTTCAGAGTTCTTGTTGCAAAAGATTAGGTCTCTGTGCCAGATCACTGTCATTGGTGGGAGGCCACAGGCCCATTTCATGGCTACATGTCTTTTTTCCTAGCGATAGTGCAATAGCCATTAACTTGTGGACTATCTTTGGGGAAGCCTTTCTCATATGCCAACAGTGTCATCAGGGGATCCTGTGACATCTGCAAATCAGTCATTATGTATAAGTCTTTAAATACCAGTGCCCAGAACAATGTCACATGTGGACTGTCCCAATGCTAGGTGAGGAATTTCTGCCTCTAGATGGCCGCAACATTTATACAATGCTTTCTTCTGGAGATCAAAGCTGTGTAATTTAGCAGGTGTGTAGTATGACGTGTAAATATGTATAATGTATAGCCCTATGACAGCCGTTCATTGAGACTTTGTGAGTTTGCTGGCAAAAGTATTTCCTGCTCAATGTAGCCTCCCATGCATCCTAGATTTTTAGTGGGGCTTTAGGGCATTTCCTTATTTACATATGATACAGCTTATATACAATTTGTTATTCCAGGTGTGACAATGAAGTATGATAGTTGGAAGGTAATTCTTGGGGTTCATGAGGGAAGTCCTGGAGGTTGTGACGCAGCATCATCTTTAACCTATACTATAAGAAGGTGTCCAAAGGGTGCCATTTTTCATCTCCTGGTGAAATCCTTTAGTGTTAGAAAGGTGCCATCAATGAAAATAGACCATAGGGTGTTGTGTGCCTTAGCTCATGATTTTGTACCAGCTTTAGGTTTACTTGTGAGAGTTATCCATGGGCTGTCCTTTAATGGTGCCAAAACGTGTCAGACAGGGATAGTACATTTAATAGGGTTAATTTCTTTGGATGCATTGGTGACTTTTCTGGAAAGAATTGTTTGCAAAGGTGTTGGATTCACCATGTGTTGAGGAGGGTGGGGGGGCAATGTTGGTACCAGCAGAGAGCAAACTGGGCTCCCTGTGCTTAATTACAGTAAAGAAGAGAGTCTAGCTAGTCCTCCTGAAAAAGCTGCACCAGTGTTGTCTGTTTTCACCGGGGTTGT